>JBAMCI010000035.1:17797500-18087500 GCA_037075265.1 Drosophila nigricruria
CGAGCACATGAAATCTAATGCAATAAATTCCATGAAAAATATGCTGTGACTCGCACACACACACACACACACACACATATATACAGTTCGCTTCGCTGCCTCATAAATATCGGCGACTAGCTGATTACTCATACGCCGCGTTGTTGCATGACAGCACCAAACAAAGTCGACGCCGCATTTCAATTACAGTTTCAATTTAGTTGCTCATTAAAACGCCTGCAAATGTTGATAAACATTTTGTGCTTGTGTGTATCTGTGTCTGTATGGGTTATGTAAGCGGCACGCGCTCAAGTCCGAAAACCGTTTCGTAGTTGTTTTAGCCATTATGTTTGAAATACTTTAGTTTTCTAGTATTGTTTTAAGCCGTCCGTCAGCCAGTTGCATTTCCTCATGTTATGCATAAAAGTCTTGTAGCAGACACATTTGAATTGTAATTTTTTGTTCAGCATTTTCGCTCTCTTTATGATATGGTGGTGGCCCTTTATCGTTGTATAATAGAGTAAAAGTTGCCCACGCGGCTCTTCCGCAGCATCCTCCAACGTTTTGTTGTGTTTCTCACGCACTTTAACACCATTTAGTTGATAACAATCGCCAAAGTTTTGGTTGGTTTTTTGTTTTCTTTGGGGTCCAATTCGTGCAATGGCACTTGCCGCAGCCGTTAAGCAAGTTGTGTAGTTGAAGATGCAGTTGAAGCCGCTTTCCCAATACTTAAGATAAGCAAAGTCCAAAAGCGAGCGAGCGGTGAAGGTGGCTCTGGACCTGCACCCAACCAGTTGCCGACTTGTAATAAAAATGCAGGAAAAAGTACACATCGAAGGAGAAAGTAAACGTTAACGTTAACGTTTCGGCTTGCTGCAAATGTTGAAATGTTGTTGCAAAGAAAGCAGCGAGCCGGCAAAAAGCTGGTAACAAAAAAAATATATACACATTGCCTCGATAAGAGGGACGGCTGGTTGGGGAGCAAGGTGCTGCCAGAGGGTTGGCATTGGCAGGTAGGTGTAACGGAGGTTATGGGTCCAGCGGCTCGGCAAGCGAATGCGTCTGGCATTAAGACGTATTCATATAGCCATGTATGTGTGTGTGTAATAACACGTTTAACAACCCCTGAGAACTGGTAATTCACATATGAAATGAGCCTTAATTCGCCGAGATTTTTAAAACAGATATATAAACAATATATACTTAAGTGTCGAGTTTATTTTAGGAGATTCACGCAATACACGTAAATGCATTCAAACTGGCTAATTTTGGGCTTGATACAAAAAATTTGATAAGTTCTGCTAAGATTTTTTGTGGCTGTTTCAATTTTTGTTAAAGTATTTGAGAAACTTAATTCTTGTATTCTATAATTGCATTAAAAAAACGAAGTAGATTTGTTGTAAATAAAGTATTTATTTATTTTTTATATATACAAATTTTTGCTATATTTTGTATTTTTTTGTTTCATTTCCTTTCATTTTCTTTCTTTCCTGATATTAAATTCATCTTCAATTAAAAACAATTTCCCCTCAGTCATGTAATTCATTTGTTGTCCAAACTCTTACAGCCCTTGTTGAGGTCATTGCACCTGCTGCATGCTACAAATTTGTATTTGTTGCAAGTCCAATTGCCAACACACACTTACACACACACACACACAGATATTAGAGGCAAATGTGGTATGAAATCGATAAAGCATTGAAGTGCATTTGCTGGCCAGGCAGCTGCTGGCAGCATTTCGCTCGCATCTGCATGCACTTCGGCACTTTTGGCTGCCACTTGTTGCACCTTTCTCCTGCTGCCACTGCCGCTGCCGCAATTCGCTACACACAGCGTACACTTGCCACAGGTTGATAAATTTCTGCAGCTATAACGGCCACATATGCCGTTGCCAACGCCCGCTGCTCGGCCCCCTATCTCTCTCTCTCTCTCTCAGTCTCAGTCTCTCTCGTTGTCTGGCCAACTTATGCGCATAATTTTGCCTTGATTTCATTTTTCTCGCTGCGCGTATTTTTCAATTTCAAATGCAGCCAAAGAGATTGCAACGATCGATGGGCTTTGGCCAGCTGGCTATTTATTACCTCACCGGGAATGCAAATTTGCAAACGTTTACGATTTAGATTTAGTTGTTACTTTAGCTCCGCCTGATTATGCGGCTTCTGCCGCAGCGTTTGGCAATTGAAAGTTTCGGGATAGGTTCAGTGCACCCACTAGTCTAACAGCAAACGTTAAATGAGCCAAACGCGTGCCCAAAAGCAACCAAAACAACAACAACAAAAAAAAACCTGTTAACAGTTTTGCTTTTTTCCACTTAGCCAGTTGCCAATCCATGGACAAGGTCACTTCCGTCAACATTGTGGGTGTTATTCACCTTTTTATATCTAATTTGCTCAAGTTGTGACTTGATTGTTTGTCAAGGCGTCAATTCGACTGTCACACTCCGAGCATAACTGGGTCAACTTGTTCTCCAAGCCTAATGGGCAGCACTTCACTCTGACCCAAACTGCGACGTTTCAAGTTTGGCCGAGCTGCAAAAATTTACTTTGCCTTGGGCCATTTAACGAACGCATTGACATGCGCCTTGAATGGCTTTGTAGTGGCTGAAGACGACACTGGCAATGGAATTGCTAATGCTTAGGATCTTGGTGACATTTTATATGTACTCTACATATATATACCTATATATATTTGTATAGTGACTGTGTAGTGTATTATGTATAGGTTATAGACCCTAAACTAAATGAGCCATGCATGCTGCCTGCGGCGGGCTCTATGCTAACTGTCACTATAGCGGATTTGTATGAATGTGTGTTTGAGTGTATATATGTTGGAGTTAGGATAATGCTGAAACTGTTTCAGATCGTTAGCAGCTTAATTGACACATTAACGTTAGCCAAAAGTTAGTGATACAAAGTGTAAAAGAATATATACCTTCTGTGAAAGAATCTTTTGAAATTTAGTTAACATTTGCTATAAATATAAACATAAATATGGAAATGGAAAATACAATTCTGTATATTTGTTCAAGCCACAATAGTATTATGTTATCTTATATTGAACTTTAACATATTTCTTAAAAATGTAATCATTTAAGTTTAAAGATGAAGCATAGTCATAAAAATTAAAAATAAAATGGAAAAGAAAGCAAATAACTATCTCGGATAAATCCGAAGGTTTATCTCACATATTAAATCTTTTGCTTAACACTTAGCTTATCTTTTTATAATTTTATTTTTTAATACTAACAAATAATATATAAAACATAACGTGCTAAATTGTCCTTTTATCTTTTCTTACAGGTATGTATTTACACCCTTGCGAACATTTGATATTTGTTATATCTAATAGCTAAGCCTAACTGAAATTCAACTGTGTAAGTCCAAGGCAATAACAAATTTCACTTTTGGACTGTCCGACTGACTCATAATCTCTGCTAAGCATTCAACTCACAGACAGATATACAATACTACAAGAAACGACCCCCCTCAGTCATTGTTGTTGCTGTCAGCGGCTATCTCTCTTTCTGTTCTGATGATTCGCTACGGGCTTATCAGCCAAGCGGCATCAAGAAAGTCTATAAGTCAAAGAGAATCGACGACAAAGGGCACTTTAATTATGCGCAATTAGTAAGCACTCGCAAAATACAGCAGAGAGATACGATCGCATCTGACAGTTGCGGTCTGGCCGAGTTCATGACTTCATTTGTAAACGAAAGCGAAAACAAGAAAAATATAAAAAAAAAAACAAAAAATGAAAATGAGTAATACATAGTATTTCCATTTGGTTTTTCTATTACCTTCACTTTTCTTTTGCTAGTTTTTTGGGCGTGCGAAATGTTTTTACTTTTACTTGTTGATTCTACGTTCAAAAGAAATTTATGTAGAGTTGTAAATACTGTGCTGAAGCTGGCTTTAATTACATATTTTTTTGTTCGACAATAATTAAAGTTTGCAAATGTGGTCAAGCGAATATATATATATAATTTTATTTTTTTTATTTTTATAAATTTGAAGCATTTTATCAATTACAAAACGATCGTATCGTTGCTTTGAAAACTTTCTCAAGTGCTTGGCAATCGATCAATTGAAGCGATTTAACAAAAGATACGCTAAAATAATTACAAAAGGTAGCCACAAGATCATGAATACATAACCCTCCTGCCATCACAGCCACTCAACAGAGTACCTCAACTTATGTGTATAGCCCACAATTATTATTATCAAGTAATTTGAATTTTGGAAAGTAAAATTCGTAAGTGCGTGTGTATGTGTGTGTTGCATACTGTCAACTGTTGGGCCCACCTGCCAGCCGTTACTGGCAGCTGACTTTGGCTCGCCACATATATATATATGTTTTGATATATTATTAAGTTTTTGTCGAGACTTGTTTGTCATGTAATCAAAAGCACTCGCATGCATCAATTGTTCAATTAGTCGGTTCAATCATGCAATCAAGTGCGACCGACGCATGCGATTCGCCCTCCCCTCTTCCCCTTCCATTGGAAATGGAGCACGACTGTGGCCCATAGCGGTTTCTTATAGTCCATGGACTTGTTTAATGATAGAGTATATCTTGTTCTTGTCGTGTTGACAACACAATTATATATGTCTATCGAAGTTTCTATTAGCTCTTGTAAAGTGAATATACTTCTCTTTTTTTTTTTTTTTTTAATTATAATGTATTTATAATTATATTTTATTGGCTTTTTATTATTTATTACACTTTACGGCATTTATTATAATTATATGTGGCATATGCTTTTATTAATTATCTAACATTATTAATTATCATTATGGCATTTAATCAATATGACTAAAATTATATATTTACTTTGTATAAAATTAAGTTTTTAGCTGAGTTTGAATATTTAAAATTTAACCTTGACTTTTGTATATTTTTTTATGAATTTTGTATATATTAGTCTCACAATTATTTGTCACAAAAAATTGTTTTTATTTTATATAAATTTCATATTAAAATTAAATATCATTCGTAATTTATTAAAAATTAATCAATTTAATTTTTACCTTAAAATTTTATTTTTGCATATTAAACGTTCATTTCAAAATATTTATTTTAATTTTTATTATAATTAATGAGTATTTAAATTATTTTTTCCTTAATAAATTTTTTATTTATTATTGAATTAATTTTTTATTTATTTTTGCAATTTATATATTAATTTTTTGTAATTTTCGTCAAGATAAAAACTTTTGTTTGAAAAATTTATTTTAATATTATTTTTAATAAAAAACCACAACTTTTTTTATTGCAATATAAATTTAATTTTCAGCGCAATAACTTGTTTAATTTACTTAAGCATATAATTATATTGATTTCTTTAGTAGTCTTCAGAGCTTTCTTTGTAACTATCCCAAGCTTTTATTTTCGTATTTCCATCAAATAAGGCACAAAATAACAAATAATGATCATCTATGCATGTGCATTGCATAAATGTAAATATCTAGTTATATATCAACCAATTAAGCCTCACTCTCTTGGCAAATCGCCGGCTCAATCAACTCAACTCGACTCGGCTCATCTTGATCTCATCTCAATTCAACTGTATTTCCATGCCAAATTTGTCTGGCTACATTTCCTGACTGCGGCTTATTAAAGGCCGCTGGCTGCACCCGCACCATGCATACCATGCCCCCCTGTGCCCCATGGCCCGCCGCCCCCCTGCAAATCAATGAAACTGTCCGTTGGCTGGTAAAATATGCAACGGGTTTTTGGCCATCGAATAACAAGACACATACAACGACAGTATGCCATAATTTCTGTCGAGGCTCTGGCTAAAATACTTGCCAGAGTATTTTGTATTTTATGAAAGTGAAATTTCTCGTCTCTCTGGCCGCGGGGCCAGCATCAGTGAACCAAGCCAAACAACCAGCCAACAAGCCAGCCAACCAGTCAAGCATCAAACTATCCAACTGGATGCTGTGCTTGACGCTGACGCTGATGATGACGTTGATGAATAAACAAACAGACCAACCAACATGTGAGGCCCCCTCACAGCCCGACTCCCCTCTTCACTGCACCACTTGCCACTTGGCCACTTGACGACGATGTCTGTCAACGGCAAATGAAAGTGTTTGTAGTTCGGGCGCTGAAAAGGGGCGCGACGTGGCGCGGAGTTATTCGGGTGCCACTCATAAGTTTTATTACCACACACAAAAGCTCATGATTTTTCATATTTCTTCAAAAGAAGAAAGTACACAAAGCCCGCCCCGACACGGACCTGGCCGTCTCTGCAACTGTCTTCTTTTTGGAGACTGGCAAATCCCACGCTCCGATACGAAACGGTCAGTAAATTAATTGCCAATTAAACGGACTGATAATCATATTCGATTTGTCGTTTTGCGAAAGCTATGGGATGGAAAAAGTATTTGCAAAATTAACAAAATAATTAGCGCATATATTGAAATGACTAAGGTCAGGGACTATTTACGAGAACGTTTCTGATGAAGCAAATTAGGTTTAGTTATCATTAAGATAGATAGAATATACAATTTTAAGATCAAATTATCTTTCGACATTAAAATATATATCCAATTTACTTAACTACATTTGAGCTAATTATTAAAGATTTTATTTTATTCAACTTGGTATTTAAAATAGTTTTAGATTAGGTTCACTTAGCACGTCTGCTTGGCGTCTGGCTAGCTAATACCCGCAGTGCTCACCCCATGCCAACAGCAGCTGTCAATCCTTTTCGGTAACAGCTGCTTCCACTTTCCTTTCGGCACTCGTTTAACAATTTCACAGCTTTTGCTTTTTTGACCCTTTCTGGTCCACAAAAACAAAAAAATGAAGCAAAAAACAAAAAAAATAAACCATAGCCAAACGAACGAAAGACAAAAGATGTGGCGACGAGGACGCAGGGCAAATTACATACTCCACTCTAGTATTCAAGTGAAACAAATAGAACAAAACTTTTGCTTTCACCTTTGCCGCATTCAAGGCAACCCCAACAGATGGGAATGGCGGCAACAGAGAGGCAACAGTTGAGGCAGATGCCAAGAGCCACTCAACGACAGTTCCGGGCAAATGTTTTGCATGTTTTTTGTATGCCAAAAAGGCGGTAGGCGAGTGCGCAAGCAGGGGAGGGTAGGCGGATCTAGCCTAGCACAACAATAGATGAGGCCCAGCTTTCCGAGCAAAGCAGTTGATGTTGCTGTGTTGTTGTTTGGTGTTGCTGTTGTTGTTGCGTTGGCGGCTGGCGCGCAATTTGCATGCCAAAAGCAGCAGCGGAGCGAGGTGAATTGTTGCTGTTGTTGTAGACGTTGTTCTTGCTGTTGTTGCTGTTGCTGTTGTTGTTGTTGTTGTTGTTGCTGTTGGCCTAGGCAATTTGTTATTTGCCTTTTGAGGCGCACGCGCTGCCTTTTCAATTTGTGGTCGGGCCTGCCCTACACTAAATGCACTTGGTGAAAGAGAAACAGAGACAGAGACAGAAAGCTAGGGAGAACTGTGTCCCAGTGACCAAATGAACCACATTTTGTTGTTACACATTGGACAAAAGCGTAGATTCAGCTATTTAGATATTCTAAACATGAGCCAGTGATAGAAATTTTGCGCATCCACCAAAAAGAAGATTAACTAAATGCGCAACGCATGCAAATTGCGCTGCAAGAAAGTTTTTGTTTTTTTTTTTGTTTTTTTGTCAACTTTCTATGCTCCAGCCAGAAAAATGTTTCTTTTACGAGAGTTGCGAGCAGCAGCTGACAGGTTGCTTGGAAAGTTTATCAGCGAGCCCTATCTATGATGAAGCTCAGCACTTGCCAAAAATCCAAATCAAAGCTGCCTTGACTTTATACAAAAGACTTAGGCAACAAACTTGATGGCACTTTCTGTTGCTCCTTTTACAAAGTGTAAATGTCAAGGTTTTTCAAGCATTATATTGAGTTTGCTATTGAGCTGATTAGCCCAGTTAGCTAATACACTTAACATGCGTGCTGGCTTATGCATATATCTTTGATTATATTCGATTTTATCCACATACATCCAAAGTAAATTGCAAACGCTTCGCTCAAAATGTGAAGGTTAGACCTTTGCCATTTTGGTCAGTTTTTTTAATTTACGTATTTATAGCAAGAGTTTATTTTTACAACAGATTTTGAAGCTGTTTTGGGCTTTGCGTGCTATAAAATTATTAAGTTTTTTTTCTTCATTTTGTATGATTTTAATATAAACACGTTTAAACTTTGTATCGAATGAAAACTAGTTTCGTATATGATATATACGCATTTTGTTGTTGTTGTGCGTTTGCTGCTCCCCTGGGCAATTTACAGCCTGATAAGCTTTAGCCGGTTTTTTGTTTTTTTTTTTTTTTTTTTTTTTTTGGCCATTTTTGACATCAGCCAGACGCATAGACGACACATGCGATGATTTATAAATATTTATGAAACAATTTTTATGGCTTTAGTTTTTTTTTAAATATTTAAAAAAAATACATTTATGTGCTAATCAAATGATTTGTGCATAGATAAAACTAAGTTTGGCTATTTTATGGCTTTTTAGCAAAGTTCAAGCTGCAGGTTGTTTTATTTTCTTTGGGTGTTGCTTAAGTACAGGAAGTAACATAAATCAGCTAAGCAATAATGTCTGATTTATGTGTGTGTTCATAAATTCTATACTTGAGACTTGAACTTGATATTTCAATAAGCATCTGGCTTTAAATCTTTTATTAATATAAAGATTTACAATTTTCCTGCATTACTCGAGCTTAAATAAATCACTTTTGTTTTTTTTATGAGTTGTCAAAAAAATTGCAATTACTATTATATAATTAAAGATGTCTGGAATATGTTTTTTTTTTTTTATCAAGTTAAGCACACAAAAATCTTTCGATGACTGTTAACTTGAGGCTTAAGTCATAAATTTGCTGCTCATTACATTTTTGTTAATGTTATTTGGCACGCCGCGTGTCACGTAATCGTAAGTGGAGCCCCAAAAGCCCCGAATACCCTCCATATGTCTTAGCCCGCAGTTGGTAGCGTTGTCCGCTTGGAAGCTGCGCTAATGACAAATGCTCAACGAAAAAAACAAAAAAAAACAACACAGTTGCAGTTGTTACAGCAATAATAATGTTAACTAAAAGACTTCGGCTTTAATATATAATTTATAGTCATTGGTAAGCGTTACGAATCGAGTTAAAGTTAAAAGTTTAAGTTGAAATATATTTTGCGCAAGCGCAGCAGAGCGAGACTTTTCATTTTAATGAGCGCCACACTCTCACTTTTTGCTCTCGGCGGGGACTGTAATTAAAAATTACATATATATAAATATATGTTATATGTATATATCGTCTATACATAGAGACAAGTTGATTACTTAATTAAACTGTAGCGCATCGGCTTATATAAGTTCATGTTGTCTTTTCTTTAACCTACAAAAGAAAATATATATTTAATTAAAGAGCACGCCTCGTTGCTGCACACACACACACACATACACAAGCGTATAGAGACTGTTGCCTGCACACCCACATTTCACTAACTAAACCAATTGGTCAGGCTTCGGTTTTGGGTTTTGGGTTGGTCCCTGACCGCAAACGAGAACGCCTCACAGTTATAATAATATTGCGCATACGCCACCTACAACGTCAGGCAACTAGCCCTGGGCCTGGTCAGGCAGCACCAGCAACTCCTCTTTGCTGTTGTTGCTGTTGCTTACAACAACTACAAAAAGGATAGAAATAGAAAAAGAAAACAAAAATATAATAACAATATTTTTCAAACAACAAAAGAAATCAACTAGAAGCGCCCTGAGCCTAACTCCAACCGAAAAACCAAACCCATTTTAACCGTTAAGCACATTTGACTAAATCTGCTACACATGGCAGCCCATAGGCGCAGGTTGAGGTGAATGGAATTGCAGCACGGCTGCATGGCTCCACTTGCCAGCAGTCAATGGCAGAGCGAGGGGGACAGTGGTTGGGGCTAGGGTAGTTGCATTTGCTGCAGGAAATGCGCAGAACATGCGCGAGCTTCAACTGGAATGGTCTAAAGTTTTTTGTTTTATTTTTCTTTATTTTTTTTTTCGGCTAGATAGCAGATCGCTATACTAACAACAATAGATAACAAGAATTAGTGGGAATGTGGGAATTAAAAGCCGACTGCGGAAATACACTAACAGCAAAAAGAGAGAGAGAGAAAGAGAGATATAGAGAATGAGCTAATGAGTTAAAGCTTTAATGAAATATAGATTAAGCACAAGTAAAATTATAATATGAAGTATTATAAAAGTTATATATCTTATATGTAAGTTTTTGCAAAGTTTATTCAATAATATTATTCAATAAATGTTATATTAAATATATTTCTTAAATCTTTAGTATAGTATAAGTATTTTTCAAACAACACAATGTTTCTATATTCTATATCTCAACTAATACTTGAAACTTCACTTAGTTGATACACCCACTGTCTTTAGAGTATTAAAAAGGTAGCACGAACGCAGGTCACTTGTTGCTGCAGGAAGCCAATGGCTGAGCAGCGGGCAGCGGGGCGCGACGGGCAGCAGCTGACAAGAGGAAGAGTAACAGAAAACAGCCCACATGCTGCACACACGAGGCGAGTGAAAACAGTTAAGACAACAACAATAACAACAACAGCTACAACAAACAATAATAGCAACAACTGCAAAACTGCAAACTGCCAACTGGCAACAGGAAGACCTTAAACTTGGCCTCAACGGCAGCAGCAGCAGCAGCAGCAGTGACGACGGCAGCAACATCGTGAACAGCAACAGCTACGACAACAGCAACAACGACAACAACAACAACGAAAGCAACAACTGCTGCACAGTCAAACACACAATTCAATTTTATTTCATTTACGTTGCGGTTGCTGCTGCTGCTGCTTGTTGTTGTTGTTGTTGTTGCCGTTCGTTGGCTCGTTTGGCTGCCTGGCTGCCTGGCTGGCAACAGTTTGTGTGTGGGCTGCTGCTGCTGCCTGCCTGCTCCTCGGTTCGTTTAGCTTGCACAGAGCTCCTCGAGCGCCAGCCTCATGAATGGGAGCCGCGGCTTCTAACTCATTTCTACTCTCTGCTATTGCTGGTTGTTGTTGTTGTTGTTGTTGTATTTGGTGTGCTTTTTTGTGAATTGGCGTAAAAATGTTGTGAGAACAAATGGTTGTTAACTTTTGCACATTTTTTCTACTCGCAACTTCGATGCTGTTCATATATATATAAATATATATATATATATATATATATATAAATATATATATATAAATTTTTTTCACTTTATTACTTTTTGTTGCGTTGATTTTGTCTTTGCAGCCGTTGTTGTTGTTATTGTTGGAGTTAGATTGCGTTTAACTGTTAGACGAATGAGCAACAAGTTTGTTGCCTAAATCTTTCGTTTATTATTACTTTTTATTGCCCATGCTGGAGCTTGTTGTTGTCTTGTTGTTGTTGCTGTAATAATAACAATCATCGTTTATCTGCGCAATGCAGGCCGTGTGATTGAAGTGCTGGCTGCGCCTGCGCCTGCGCCGTTAGGGTTACCTAATTTGTTGTATGTTTTCTTTTTAGTTTTATTTGCATTTTTATACTCATTCACAAAGTGAAATGAGTATATTGGTTTTGTGCAATGTCCGTCACGCTGTCCGTCCGTCTGTCCGTCTGTCCGTCTGTCCGTCTGTCCGTCTGTCCGTATGAACGCAAACCATTTGCACAGTTTTGAAGCTAGAGAGTTGAAATTTGGAATATATACTCGTGTATACCCTCGAATTATAAAGTGTCAAGATTTTCCCGATACGCCCACTAGGGGCGTGACAAATCGGAAAATGCATTTGCCCATACCTCAGAAACACTACTTCTAGAAGTGCTAGAGAGTTGCAATTTGGAATATATACTCGTGTTGACAACCCAAGATCAAAAAGCTATGGCGGATATATCTACGCCCATTGGGGGCGTGGCAAATCGGGTAAAACTGTATCTTCTACAGTTTTAAAGCTAAAACGCCCAAATTTGGCACGTAGGTTACTAATACGATCCTATGAAGATCGACCAAAAATCTATATATCCACGCCTACTAGGGGCGTGGCAAATCGGATCTGACTATATAGTGATTTTTCAAATTCTGTAATATTTTGAGCACTATTGATGCTAGAGACTTGAAACTTGGTATATATACTCGGGTTGACAACCCAAGTTGGAAAAGATATGGCGGATATATCTACGCCCATAGGGGGCGTGGCAAACCGCAAAAGTTTGTAGCTCCTACAGTTTTAGAGCTAGAAGCTTCAAAATTGGATGGTAAGTTACTGGTGAGCTCCTCTATCGATGCGCCAAAAATAAATTTTACGCCCCTTATGGGGTATGCCCGGCTAAAAAATACCCTGTAATTTTCGCATTTTTTGAGTGTAAGCATCCAAATTTCACACTTACGTTACCCTTCACTACTTCTAAGAACTGGCCAAAAATTATATGTCTACGCCTACTGGGGGCGTGGCAAATCGGGAAAAACTATACGTTTTTCCGATTCTCAGTGAGAAAATCAGAATTATATACAGATATTACTGCTGATCTCCTCTATTGATTTCCAAAAAATTATATATGTACAAACCAATTGTGGGCGTGGCAATGGGTGTGATCTGTGGGGGTGTGAATGAGTATCCCGCAGTCGGTAGCGCCCGACTGCAACGTTCTTACTTGTTTTTTCTGGGTAGGGCTCTGAATGCGACGCAGGCGGTTATAGATTAGTGGGACACACAGGTGGGCATATTGTGATCGTAACTTATAAATTGAATTCATAAAGTGTGGGCGTTAACTTAGTTAACTGTGACAGGTTTAGTTTGGCATGATATGATAAAAAGGCTGATAAGCAAAGCAAGAAAAATGGAGGACAAGGAATTATCTGTAAACTGACTTTGTTTAGTGGAACCAAAGAGATGGAGTATTAAAAGATAACTGAGAGAGAGATAGATATAGATAGTTTAAGAAGAAGTTTAGGAAAAAATATAACAAAGCTAATCAGATATTGTATATGTGAATTCTATGTTGAGACTAATATGGAGGATTTTAAAATACTTTAAAGAATCGAACAATTCTTTTGAATACATTAAAACATATCTAGAAAGCGAAACCAATTTATAAATAAATGTTCTATTTCAAAAAAGAACAAATTTCCATTACCATTGTTTCTCTCTCATTGGGACTATTTGAATGAACTTCTTCGTAGCACACTTTAAAACGTTTGTTTAACATTAATCATAGCTAGTTGCAACCTTGAAAACTTCATACACAAAACTTCATCACCGAAGAGCGCTATTGGCTAAGATATTTAGATACAAACATTTACATATATTATGACATCAAAGATAAAGATTGCTTATTGTGCAGAATAAACAAAGCAAAGACAAAGAGTCGACCATATAAAAAACACAGCTGATTGTAGAATATTTTAGTAAGCCGTAAAATGGTCTATTGTAAGCAGCAGGAGACACACGAGAGACTGTGTAAATCACACAAATGTTGCCTTTCATATGCAAAAAGAAAAAAAAAGATAAATATTATAAAAAATTCATTTAGTCTTTTGATGGCTGTGTGACAAAAAAACGCGAGACGAGCAGTGAGTTTTTTTTACTATTTTTTTTTTTTTTTTGGGAGTCTGGCTAAACCAGATTTGTGAAGGTCAGCGCGTTTAGCACCTCTGTCTAAAGCGGGAAGTGTTTCTCTCTCTTGATCTCTATGCTGCTGTTACACTCCTGTATCTCTCTCTCTCTCTCTCTGTCGCTTCTCTGTTTACATAAACTATAATGGCGTGTCTAGTGGACATTTGAACAATAAATCAGGCGGGCAGCTTTGAATGCAAATATTACATTCATTGGGTCACAGCATCACCTAGAGTTTAGGCTAGCAATTGCCTGGCAATTAGCGCAGCTCATGAGCAGAGCTGAATTTATATTATTAGATTCGTTTACAGTTATGCCAACTGATTTGTGGCTGTCGCTGCCTTTCTTTTCTTACAGCATTTAGTCAAAGTCACACCAAAAAGCCAGACACAGTCATAGTCATAGTCACAGTCACTGTCGCTGTCTTAGTCTCTGTCTCTGTCTCAGGCCCAGCCTCAGTCAACGTCATCGTCATCATCGTCTCATCTCGTGGTGTTGCGGAGTAGGTTAATAGTGCCAAAACGTTGCGACGAGTCATTGCAGCAGCACCAAAAGACAACAACAAACATTTACTGCATTGACTCTTAGAACAAACGTTGCGCCATTTCTTTTGTGGCACAGCAGTTGCACCCTTTCATTCGTTTAGACACTTTTCCCAAGTAACCAAGTACCCAAGTGCAGTTCGTCCCGCTCGCTCCGCTCTGATCTATCGGCAAATATCATTATTATGCGCCCAGGCTCGAAATCGTAGCGAGCGCAGCATATTTATGCAGCATTATTATTTATTTTATTGACAGCTTTTCTTTTTTCTTTTGTAGAGTATAGCATAGCTGATTGAGAGTCCTTTACGTATGTCAGGCAGCTAAAGCATTTTATCAATAGAAAAGTTGAACTTATGGACTTTTCCTATTTGAATCATTAGTCTTTGTGAGTTATGAAAACTGTTAAGTTTTATAGAAGAAGAATTATATAATAGATAAACGTTGGGTCTAACTGAAGAACTGGAGGAAAAAGTTAAACCTATCTATCTAGTAAATGAGTATAGCTCAAGTATCTGGAATTTCACTGATTTAGCACAAATATATAGTTGTTTTGATAACTTTTCATTGTATTCATGTTAGTAAGTTCTTACTCCGATATGGCTTTATCTAACCTTATATACATCCTTCACCTATATAGAGCATTGAGGCAACATAGTTACCCTTTGCTACCTTCAATCCCTGCCCTGTTGTCTTATTTAATGTGTTGTGATCGACACAAGCTCAAACTGAATGCCCCAATCGACGGCAACATGAAATTGCAAGCAGCCCGTCGAGCAGCAGCCCAAAAGTGCAGTCGGTCCAAATCTGCAATGACTGCTGCTGGAGTCCAAGTGCCAATAATTTCGAGCTGTCCAGAACGAACCTTTTACTTTGCGCTAATAAATTGCCACTAAACGACTTGGACGGTTGGGGAGAGTTTAGCTGGATTTGGAGGCTGTGTGCTGTGCGGCATGCGCTACAATTGTTGCGCCATAATTTCCCATCAAATTTTTCACACTCGGTCTGAGGCTGGATTTTTTTTTGTTTTTCTTTTTGCGATAATCAAATATTTGACCTCTGCAGCAAATAAATTTCAATGCAATCGCAACAGCTAAGACCGAAAAAAATGCCCGGCAAACGTGAAAGCGCAATGGCAGCGCCGACGTCGCTGTGCCGTCGCTGTGCCGTCGCCATCGCCGTCGCAGTTGGCGTCGCTGTCGACGTTGCGTGTTAAACACAATTCAAAGTCTATAATTATTGTAGAATTGCCAGCAGAACCAACACGGGACACAGTCGAGCAGCGAGCACACGGGCACGTTTACCGAATCCCAGCCAAGAGGCTGTGGCAGCTGCGAGCAGCGAGCTGCACATGGAACATGAAAATTGTAGCGTGTTGCTGCAGCAGCAGCAGCCACAGCAGCAGCCACAGCCGCAGCCGCATCAGTATCAACAGCACACAAGAAAAATTCCAAACACACATTCTAATTCCACATTCGCCGCGACTTGACACACTGCTCGCAGAGGGAGCTGAGGCTGTGGATCGCTATCTCTGCTCAGCTGGTTGTGATTCAGTTGGGGCGCCTGTGAGAATCGCAAGCTTAACTGTTCACAGATCTACGAGATGCTGTTCCTGTGTGTGTGTGTGTGTGTGTGTGTGTGTATGTGTGCAATTAATGCCCAGTGCTGTGAGTTGGCATTTGTGTTTGCCTTTTTCGGGGAAGCGGAAGCATTGCACACGCCCACTTGTCGCTCGCTAACTGGCAGCATTTGATGTTGTCTCTCGGCGATGGGACGTGCCATACCCCCAGCAGCAACAGCAGCAACACCAACAGCAACAGCAGCCACAACAGGACCTGCTGCTGGCACGCCCACACACCTTTAGAGCCTTTGCGGCGGCCAGTTGAAAGTTCTTGTGCCGACTAAACTAATTGTAAACTGTTGTTAGCCAGTTGCTTAACTGTTTGCTTGTTAGCCGCTTGTTTATTAACAATTTAACGCTCCACACGAGATTCGTAACAGACGCTTGCTCTCTCTTAATTCAACTCTTACGAGCAGCACCAGTCAGAGGCAGAGGGGCACTTTTGGGGGCGTTACTTATCAAGCGAACAGTCCACTGCTATATTTATGTACTGTAAACTGTTTTGGCAGCACATAAACTGCGCCGTTTTATGCGCTGACCGTTTGACCTTTTGCAAGTGTTAAGTTCTTCACGCCTGTATTGTATAAGTGTGTGTGTGTATGTGTGTGGTGTGTTGGCTGTGTGTTCATAACTGTCACAATACTGCAAATGGGGCGTGCTGGGTGGCTTGGCAACTGGTGGGCGTTCAAACATTCACAGTTAAGGCTTTGGGGCAATGCAAAAACAAAAGACTTAGCCAACGAACTTGATACCAGTTTTATATTCGCTGTGAAAAAACAATATGCAAAGGAGCACTAAATCAATGCAGATTAACTATAAAAGATGAGATTCAACTAGTTTATAGAACCAGTTAACAAAAAATATACTTACAAACTGCCTAGAGACGCTTCCAAGCGAACATCAAATTCTTTTTAGTTTTGACTTGAAGTCGGAAGAGGATAAAAATTTTAACATATGTCCATAAAATGTAGCTTTAATTAGACTTTCAGTATTGCCAGAATATTTTTAAAAATGTTTTTGCTATATATATGTTTGATTTTAATTTAAGATAACTGCTTTTTATTTATTAGCTTAGTTTATGTTTTATTTATTTTTTTATGCTTGTCATGGTCGTAAAACTAACTATTGTTATGTCTTTTCTATTGTATTTACAGGTAAGTTGTTCACATCGAACAATCGGCATACGATCTCTATATAAACTGGCGTTATGTAAGCTAATGCAAATAATTGGCCAGTTAGTGGCATGGGCCTGACCAACGCCCTGGTGGGCAGTCAGCGGGCAGTCGAAAAAAAGAGTAAGCAAGACTAAAGCGAAATTGTAACAAAGCCGAAACCAATTTTAGCTTCAAATGCTAACGATTTTCGTGTAACTCGTGTGTATGTGTGTGTGCGTGTGAGTGTGTGTGTGTGTATTGTTGTTGTTGACTTGCATAAGTTGCAATTTGAGCTAAATAGAAGCCAGAGTCAACGAAATAATAACGGGCCAATAGAGCTAATGATGCGACATGTAAGCCATATGTGCGGCAGGGTCAGTAGGGGGGGAGGGGGAGGGGTTGCTGCAACGGGCGGTGGCTGATTTGAAAAAAATGCGTCACGCTTACCGTTAGAGCACGCACGCAGCATGCAAGCAGCACCCCATGGGAGCGCTATGCCGCATCCCAAAAGTTCAAAAAGCAAATGCGAAAACCACTGCACCACTGCACCACCACCAAACAGCGACGACTGCTCCGACTGCCCAGCATGTGGCGTGCTCCCTTTTTGGCAAATTTGGTGCAGCAGCAATAGCAGCGGCAGTGGCAGTGGCAGCATCGTCGTTGTCGACGCAGCGCCTTTCACAAAATCTAATCAGCAGACGGGCGGCCGGCCATTCCGATTGGGATTCGGATTGGAGAGCAGCAATTTACTCAAGCGCAAAATTAGCAACGAACTTGGCGCACAGTTTGAAGCTGATTTACAGCACTAACCAGAAGAAGGAGCTGGAGCAGCAGCAGTAGCAGCAGCAGCGGGGGAGAGCCTTGCCTCAAAATAGTTAACTTTTACCCATACACACGATACGTGCAAGATCTCAAACATGGAAATCTTGTTAGCCGACAGACAGCCTGGCATCCTCTTGAATAGGTAGGGGCAACGGGGGTTCGGGCGGGGGGCCTTCATTCTAATTGAAATTCCGCGGGCAATGCCGATGCCGCCAAAGATGACGTGCCAGGCGTGTGTCAGGGGGGGCGCTGTTCGCATGCGGCTATGATGCAAATTTGATGGCATCTGTGCACAATTAGTTGTCAATATTGCGCATACGACATGTGGGCAAAAAGGCGAACAGCAAAATAGTATATTTTCCATACATAAAGTCGAAGGCAAACAAACGAATGGCAAACAAAACACACAACAGCAAAGCAAATAAAAACTGAATGGACTGACTCATTTGCCAACGTTTTGCAACACGCAACAAACATCAACACACGCAAACTGACCAAATGCACAGTGGGGCAAAAGCTACGACGAATGGAAAGCAATTGAAAAACAAATGCTGCTTGAACGGTTGAGTACAAGTAATTAATAAATCATTTTCAAATTTTAAATATAAAATTTTTATGCAAAATAAATTTTATAATTAGATTTGACTATCGCTCGTCCCACTGTACCTACAGCCAGTGATCGTAGATGGGCAGCAGCCACGTCTCGCATCGACATCTCTGAGCGCAGCTTCGGCTTACCATATTGATGGCTATGTACGCACTCGGCCCATCAAGAGCTGCGGCCATTTGCATAAAGACGCCAAACCCACAAAGACCCAAAGCACACAGACAAAAAAAAATAAAACCCGCCCGTTTTTAGGCGCAGCCACTTTGACCATTTATCGTGCTCTCAATTTTGTGCGTTGGGCAACGTTCGAGAGTTGTCGATAGAGTCCGTTGCAATTTTCATGTGTGACACATATATTCGAAGTGTGTGTGCGTGTGTAACAAGTAACAGGTGAAACATGGCCCCGAGTGAGTCACACAGATATGCATATATACTGTGTGTATGGGGCAATCGGTGACGGGGCGTTCCGTTAAGCTGCGACTTCTGCAGCCTCCAAATTGCGCTGTGCGCCCAGAATTTATGTTATGTTTATGCCACGGCACGCTCCGGGCCAAGTAGATTGTCTTAAGCGGCGACACCTGGCGGGCATTTTAACCACACTAGCACATAGGTAAATCAATGTAAAGTGTGTCAGCCATAAGGCTTAAAGACGTTAACTGCTCCCTGCTTGGGTCACATGTTAATATGCCCAAGAGGAGGAGTACAGGTGGAAATCGGACAAGTTTGCCCTAAGGCTGAAAGGTGGGCAAAACTGGAGCTTGGCTTATTAGTAGAAAACTCTTGTAGAGTTGTTAATGATCTCTTGAATTTAGGCGATCTGCATACATAGGTATATCTCTTAAACATTACATTCCTCAACTGACCACAACTCAGATGTTGCCTTAAAATTTTACATTCCGTCATTAATGCTGATCTCTGGATTTATTAGACTACATATACAAAGCATTATTTCGCATATATATCATAATTAAATAAACATTTCAGCGGTAGCTTCAAATGCTGTAACAATAATTATCATAGAAGCCAGGCCAACAAAAAGGTCATTCAGCTCTATAAATCCAAGTTCTGTTTTGTTCTTAAATTCCTCGGCAGTTTTACAGTTTAATAGCTTAAGAACTTACCGTGGGTGGTCCGTAAGTATTAAGTACCCATCGTACAATGCACATAGCACACACACACACAAAGATAACTGCTCATAAGCGATCATAACTCAATAGCGAAGGCTCATTAGCAGCACACGCAGCTATTAGGGGCAATAGTGCTGTGGAGGTGCGGGGAGCAGAGAGCGGCATTATATATATCAGGCATGTTGGGGGTGCTGCAGGTCTCAGCTAAAGCAAGGCCTACAGTAGCCTCAACTTGTGGCAAGTAGAAGCATTCTAACTAATAGCCTATAGGAAGGAGCAGAGTCTGAGGTGGCACACATTGGAGGGGGCAGATTGCCATAAAAAGTGGAGCTCAATTTCCTAGCTGCCCACGAAGTCGTCGTAGTCGTCGTCGTCGTCGTCGTCTTCATCGTCGCCGCTGGTCACGTCAAGCCGTGCGCGTAATGAGCGTTAAATTTGTGGCCCGCTTTTGTTGGCATTTCTTGAAGCCTTTTTTGGTTTTTGGGCAAGTTCTAATCACCGCAGAACACGCTTCGTTATTAGTTAAATTAGTCACAAAACGGTTTCCAAAAAAACAAGAAGAAAAAAAACATTTTCAGGCAAACTTTAATTATTGCAAATTTTTCAGCTGCTGCCGAGTGCCTGGCTGCCTGCCTCTAATGAAAACTCATTAAACGCTTTGCCAACCGCAACAACAATGTTGTTTTTTATAGTCTCTCTCTATAGCTGCTGTTGTTTGATGGGCTGATCGCCAAATGTGGGTCAGCATAAATTATGAAAGATATAAATTATGTTTGGGCACAGCACAAGGTACAAAGTACTCCATGCAGCATCCAGTTCTCAGTCTCTCAGCTTCTCAGCTTCTCAGTCTGCCTTTCACTGCTATCAATAAATATTTTCGTTTCGCTCGCCTGCGATGTGCCTGCGATAAAGACAAACGGCCTGCCAATATGAATTAGCTAAGCGAATTGGCCATTTGGCCAGTTGGTAAACAACTTCAGCAACAACTGCCGAGGCGCGTCGTCTGTTGCCGGCTTTTCCTCTGCGCATTACTTCGTTCTCTTAGCGGCTGGCAACGTGCTGCTCCAATATCATCATTATCATTAGCACAGGTTTGCGCCCAGAGAGCAGCCAGCAAAACTGTAGCAGTTGATAAATGTTAATGTTGATAGCCAGCGAAGACCATAAAAAAATAAAGAAACATTGCCATGGCCAAAGAATCGAATTTAATTGAAGCTTAGATGCCCTTCTAAAAATGTGAGTTTGAGATGACTTATATACAAAATCTCTTTGACAGAAATAAAAGCAATTTCCTATCAAAATTCATATATAACATAAAACATATATGTATGTATATTGGGATAATATGAGATTAATATAATAATATGTTAATATTGATAAAGGCAAAGCTCAAGTATTTAAAATTATAAAACAAATAATATGTCATAGGTATAATTAGTTAAGATTAAAGACATGAACCAAAATCATATTTTATTAAAAATAAAACATATGGAATATCATATAAAAATCTTAAATAAATTTATTCCAAATATCTTTAATTCCTAAAAATGCATTCTATAAATATCTTGAATTTTTGTGCATCCATTCTGCTAGCCTCTCTCTCGCTATAATGCGTATCTGATTTATATATATATATATATATATAAACATTAGTGTACAGTTACTTATCGCTCAAAGCATTTGTCAAATGTCGTTATACCCTTAGGTGTGAGTGTATAAAATGTGCATTAGCTTCCTGCTAGCCGAAGGTTAACAAAGTTCAGCCGCAAATTCCATTCATTCGGCTGCAACTGAAGCAGCGCTCATTGACGACGACAACATTGTTGTTCTTGTTGTTGCTCTTGTTGTTGTTGTTGTTGGCTTTCAACACGCTCTGCCAATAAATTTGCAGCACTTGTTACTCTTTTAACGGTGCCCGGTGCCCGCTCACCAAACATTCCTTTGGCATTGGCAGAGATCTATTTTTGCTTAACAACAAATATTTTCTTGTACATTTTACTCGATGTTGTTGTTGTTGTTGTTGTCTTTGTTGTTGTTGATATTGTTTTTTCGGCATGCAGGAAACTGAAATTGCGCTGCATTAAATGTTGGGCAGCCAAAAAAAAAAAAAGAAGCTTGTTGAAATTTTGCCCGGCCAACTGAGAGATGCGGCTCATTCGATTAGAGCTGATTTAGCCAAAAGGTTAAGCAGCCGCCCAAAAAGTTGTTCCATGGAATTTCCGTTCGTGATGTTTTCCGCTTTGATTTTTTTCCACAGATGTGCTTTTTTTTTGTATTTTCTGCCCCTCTGTTGGAACGTTTATTTGATTGCATCGCTTTGTCATGGCTTAATATATGGGCTACTGTGAGTGGAATGGGTATTATTTCGTTTTTTTTTTTTTTTTGTGTGAGTATTTTACTTAATTTGTCAAATCACCTTGGGCACTATGTTGTGGATTAGAGTTTGAGTCCATGCCCAATGATTTGCATAAACACTATGGCTATGAGTATAGTGCCTGTGGGCCATCTGTGCTATTAGCCTAGAAAGCAGGCATACAAGTATAAGTATATATATATATATATATACATATAGCATATCCATTCATTTAGCTATTCTTCAAAAAGTAAGCGCCAGTGCCTGATCATATTGCTAATGATTACGACAATAATGATTATGATGTTCAGCTTTTTGGCAGCTTTTTGTTTGTCTAATTGCCCAGGTTCAGGTGCCTCTGCGGTTTGTGTGTGACTGTGTGTGTGTGTGTGTGTGTGTGTGTGTGTGTGTGTGTGTGTGTGTGTGTGTGTGTGTGTGTGTGTGTGTGTGTGTGGTGGCTTTTTTTTTTAGTTTTGTATCTTCAGCATTTTGTGCTATTCACTTTAACATTTTGCAGCCGCTTTTTGACCCGCTTTTTCATTCAAAATTATTGTTGCTGTTGTTGTAATTATATATTGCCAAAGTAAGCATTTACAGTTTGAGAGGCGTTGCGTGCCTCTAATGATGCCCCATCTAAGCTCGAATGCTGTCTGCTCGCAAAAGATGTCTTCGATTGGGCAACAAGTCACGTCACGTCACGCATAGTTCATGCTAATTCTAAAATCTCTTTTGTTTTTTGTTTTTTTTTTTGCCAGCATAATAGATTGTTATTGTTATTATTGGGCACAGTGTCTAGCTTCAGAAATTTGAATAGACAAAAAATTTTGCAAACTAAGTTGGCAAGTTGTGCAGTTACCCAATGATTAGGATCAAATGCGAAAAGATGAATGAATTTTCATTTTATTTTATGAATGATGAGTCTCTGATGAGGATTTTGAACTATTTTGAAAAATAGTGGCAATGAGGATTAGATTCATTTCAACAGAGCTGAGGAAGTTACAAGTGAAAAGGAAATTTGCATCATCACAAAATTTTTGTTATGAAATAATTTATATTCTTTCTTAATCATGTATTTTATTCCCTGTTTTTCACATTTTTTATTATTTATTTCTTCGCTCTACTGGCAGAACAGCTTGATTACATAAATGCGAATGGAAACCTATTCAAAGCTCAAATTTCTTTGAATAGCTCAAATTTCTCAAGTAGTTGGCATCAGTTTTCAATTGTTTGCTAAGCTTTACATAATTGTGTAGACGCCTTTTAATTTTTGACTAGCTTATCTAATTTACTTACTCAGACTTTAACATATATTTGTTCAGCTTAGCCGCCTTTATTTATAGTTGAGCATTATTTCAGCGAGTGAGAGGAGATTGGAGAGAACTGGGCGGCGTGTGGAGGACAGCTGGCAAACATTTAGTTTGGCTTGGGATCACGACACTATCAATTAGAGAGACAATTGTTGTAGGACTCTCAAGACTTTGGCGGGTCTTGTTAGCGGGGCGTGTCAGCCGTTTATCATTTTTGCGAGTTTCGTAATGAAAACCAAAAACAAAAAAAAAAGCCAAATTTAAAACCAAACAATAAAAACATTTCGTGAGCTGTTTTTTTGTTTTGTTGTTTTTGTTTTTGAAGTGGCTATTATATTACAATTGCTCTGCATTTGTTTGGGAACTTTCCGCACAGCACCTAATTATGCAAGTGGGCAACACCCATAGTAAATAGAAGCAAACTTTTCTTTAGCTAATTTGCATAAAATTAGTTTCATGTTGAGATGCAGTTTACAGGCAGACCTTGATGCTTACTCTGACTTTTTAATTTTTTTTATTGTTGATTATATTTAAATTTGGAAGCTGCATTTTATAGCTAACTTTGAGTCCGAAAATCCCCTCAACTGAAAACTTTAGTATTGCGTATGCACATAGATATATATATATATGTATATATATTTATAGGGTTTCAGTTTCGCCAGCGTCGCTTGAAGGCCCTTAAAAGGAAATGTTGTTTGTCACACTGACTTATTTTTCCTCTGCCACTTGACCAACTGAGACGACAGATACTCTGCACTTGTGGTCAGCGTTCGGTCTGAGTTGTCATCATGTTGATGCTGCCCTCAAAACGGGTTGGTTGGCTCTGTGCCTGCCTAGCTTATAGACTCAACAGACAGACAGACAGATAGCCAGCATGAGAGACAGTCGGTTAGACGACACTTGACGCTGACGCGTCGTTGCTGCTGTTGTTGTTGCCATTGCCGTTGCCGTTGCTTGGCTTCCTGCTCAGAAAGTCTAAACATGTCGCTGACTTTGCCTGTTTTGTAGCCTTTCTCAAAGAGTTTGCGGTTTCTGATTTGCGTAAAGACGGAAAGTGTTTCTTTTCTTTATTTAGATTCTTTTTTTTTCTTTTTTTAATCAGAAGAGCATAAATTAAATGGGTAAAATATACTTAAGCGTCTCTCACTTAAACTTAAAATTTTTTAACTAGTTTATTTTGTATGAGAAGTCTTTAGTCATAACGTTCAATATGTATTATAATATATAAAAAAATATAATTTTTTATTATATACTACATTTGTCTGAGAAAAGTTTATTTTAATTTAAATTTAGAATATTTTTTTGATATTATTAAATTTTTTAAAATTTATTTTCCTTGCTGAATATAAGCTGGAAACTTATTCAGATATATATTTATACTCATTTGACTATAACAGGGTATCCACAAGTAAATCATCTTAGTTTTTTGGTTCACTGACTGCTATTGCTTTTGACATGCAGCAAAGGCTGCAACAATAACAACAACATCAACGACATCGAAACATGTCAGGGCGACACTTTGACCATGTTGCAATTGCCGCTTTGCTACAAGCTGCAGGCTGCAGCATCGATGCAGCAACAACAAAAACAAAAACGACAACTCAATGTCAAAAGTGCATTGAAGACTAAAGTCAGGGTTAGCAGGTAGTCAAGACTCTCAAGATAGAGAGAGGGAGAGAGAGACGGCCAGAAAGTCAGTAAGTCAGACAGTTTGCACAGCTTTTTTTACTTCTGCTGCTTGTTTGTTGTTGTTGTTGTTTGTGTTTGCTGTGATATTGTGTGCAAAAGTTCAAGTTGGCTGGCCCAAAGCAGACAACAAACAAAGTGGGCGTGACGGCTGCAGCAGCTGAGTCAAAAGATCGCCTGCACTTTAACGGATTTTTTTTTACCTACTAAACTTGGCCAACATTTGGGCTTACATGAAATTGCAATTAATATAAATGCGGAAATCACAATTAATTGTTAAATTATACAAATACTTAATCAATTATAAATACAATTTTTACCTAGGTATATAGTATTCCCATTAACTTTTCTTTCTGGCTTTAACTTATGTATGACATCAACTGTGCTCATCATTTTCTGAGTCATTTTTAAATCAGGATTGTCTTACGTGTTTATTTATAATATATAGGCATGTATCGATTTCTATTTGTCAACAGCTGAGATCATATTGAAATGAATTGATAATTATTTAAAATAAATTATATATAAGACGATGAAAGAGCTAATAAAAATATACCAAAATCTAATAATACCTAATTTGAATAGCATAAAAATTTAAAATTATTGTCAATAGATGGCGCTATGGGCTTAGAGTGGAAAATTCTAGTTCAGTTTGATGAATGTGTTAATTGTTTTTGATAGAGACGTAAACTTTTTAGCTGTTTCATTATTCAGCTGATCATGAACGACATAAACTTCTCAGCTCATCTCAAAATATTCATTTAATCAAAATATGTTATATACTCATGTGCTCTACATATTATATTTTATGTTATAGTTTCTTAACTGATTAGCTAAATCGTAATCAAAATCAGTTCATTGCTTCACTCTCTTCTTCTTTTAAATCTCTTATGCAAGTGTAAACACTTTATTCATTAAATTTTCAGCATGCCCTTATAGTGTCTTAACTACTTATCTCAATCTGTAAATTCAATAAACATAGTCGTCCACTTAACTCTATTGCTAATCCCCTGCAGCATTATTAAGCAAAACAAACTTTGGCACATCCGAGAGAAAACGAAATCGAAAACAAGTCTAGTTATGGGAAATTATGGCGCATTTAAGATGTCATATTTATTTGCCATTTGCTATGACAGAGCTGCAGTCTAGTCGCGGTCTTACTCTCAGCTCCCCCGACTCGTAAACTATGGAAATTGTTTTGATTGCGTAGCGCAACTGTCGCCCGGTGCATAAATGTTAATTGTGTTTTATGGACTTTTCAGAGTTTTCATCAGCATATTTTAGAGGCCCCTTACAGACATGTATACACATTAGACAGCCAAATGGAAAAGATAAAGCATTAAGTAAATAGACATCGCTTCCTTATGCCACATTTGCTGGGGCTTCCGCCTGACCATAATAACTAATCGACAGCTCCAATCGAAGCAATCCACCGATACAGCGATCCATCGATCCGTCGCTCCATGCTTGCTTGACCGTCACTCTCTCAACGCTTGATTTGTATTGACTTTCAATTTCACTCCACACACACAGCCACGCACACAGACACGCACACTCTCTGCTGCAATTGTCATTATATATTCCATTATAATTGTGGAAAATGCTCAACAACTTTTACTTCTTCCGCTTGTCGAGCTTCTGCTGTATATGTAGTTAAGAGTAGAATCATCATTTCAGTCCACTGCAAGTGCATTGTGTTGTTGTTGTTATTGTTGTTGTTGTTGTAAATTTGAAAGTGCTAAACGTTATCCGCTGTGACAGCTGCGGAAGTTGTTTGGATTTCGGCTGTGTGATAGCCAAAAATAAAAAGAAATTTCAGATAGACTTGAAATTCGTCGAAGCTGAAACTGTTAAAAGTCTTATATCATAGAAAAGTGTTTAATAAATTGAATAGTTGTATTAAAAAATTATATATTTGATAAAAATTATTAACATTATTTGTTAGAATTTCTTCTTTGCAGTCTTATATGATATGTTTTATATAAGATAAAATCAAATAAATATTTCACAATGTAACATAGAAGAAATGCTAATTATAAAATATATATCACGTCACAACTTGTCAACTAAATTTAGATTAATTTTGAGCAGCTCATAATTATAAAAATAAACTTCTACTCTATTTATAGCAAAACCTACTTGAAAGCTAATAAAAAGCAATAGAGTATTTGCGTTAATTATTGTTATCATAAACATGTGATTTACCTGACAACTTGCCAACTTCAAACACAGCTTTAGATCACATATATATCTATATATAGTTTGTCATTTATTTTCATCTTTCAGCTTAGATCGATTTCTTTTAGCCAGGCAAATCGTTTCCTTATAAGGTGCATTGCTTAGGGCTCTGTTGCTGTTCCTCTGGTTGGCCTATCTATGCATCTTTTAAGCACGGTAGCTGCAAAGTGCAATCAAATTGCAGCCTTTTAACGGCAGTTGGCAGCTGGTAGCTGGCACTTTGGCTGCTTACCCAGCGCTTTGGGTCAGTAATTAATTCACATCAGTGGGGTGCATGGACTGCTAGATCCAAATGCTTTAGGCTCTAGCACTTTTGGCCACACTCGGGCAACAATTGGCCAATTCATGCGCTTTAATTACTTCATAAAAGCCAAGACGTGCCCAGCCATGGCCCTTAGCCAACAAAACAAAGTTGGCCTAACTGTTCTCCAATTTTTGCGCGCATTTTTACTGCGCAGCCTTTTGTTGTTGTTTAATGATAGACCTTAAAGTTTTTTTTTTTTTGTTACCTCTTATTATTCTTATTGTTGTTTTCGAGCTAAAGACATCTCTATTGCTCTCTCGCTTTATCTCTCGCTCACTCATTTTCTCTCTCCATTAGTAAGTTTTTTTTATGGCCATCAATTACTTGAGCATTTTCAAGGTTCGATCAACTTTCTGAGATGCTGGCATTCGTCTTCGCTTTGGACTTTCATTGATGGTAACTGGAGTGTAAAGTTTATGTTGTACTATCCTATGTGCTATACGGCACGCTTCAATGGCTTTTCTGGGCGTCCATTTCACACCATTAAACGCGAGCATCTGCTTAAGCCAGTTGCCAGTTGCTACTCGTGCTACTTCTATTCATTTGTGGGTAGTGTTAATCACTCGCTTATCAAAAACAACGCCCCGCTCTTGAGCATATTGTTAATGGGAAACGCACCGACAACTGAGCTACAACAGAGCTTTCTCTGTCCAATGAAATGCTTGTTTATTGTTAAACATTTTGTTCACTTTTCCTTAAGTTAAAACATTTTTCTGTTTTTAATTAAATTAAGTTGTCGCACAGTTTGGCAGGCATTGTGTGGATCATGAACTTGCTGGAACAGTTTGAAGCTAGCCAAAACAAAAGACTTGGACAACAAACTTTTTATGGTATATGGTTATCGCCTGAGCTACCAAGAAGCAAGAAGCAATAAATTTGCAGCAGTTCTGCAGTAATTGGAGCTATGAAAAGTAAAAAGCATTGAAATTGCAAAAGAGAGCGAAAGAAAAAAAGAGAAGAGGTGAGATGAGTGCGCCGAGTAGAAATTGCGCAGAAAGCTGAAAAATAAAGCATAAAACGCCAACTGTCTAGAAAAACAATTTGTAAATTGCTTCCGACAGCAAATTCAATAATAACAACACCAGCAACAGCAACAACAACAACAACAATGAAGACAACTAATAGTTACTTTCAATCATTCATCATCGATTTCAATAAACAATTTCAATGGGTAGCTGGGCAGGCAGACACCGCGAAAGATAGACGACGCACAATGGCGCTGGCACTTGCTACATGTTGAGAGAATGTGCCGCAGTTTGTTTCCCTGCACCCCTTCGAGTTCTCTACATCAGCTTACTATATCTTCCTATCAATAGACTGCCCCGCGCTCTGGCGCATTTTGAACGTGTGAAAGATTTGTTTTTCATTTGCCAAGCTGTTGTTGTGTATAGAGTATGCATGTATGTGTGTGTGTGTGTGTGTGTGTTTGGGGCAGTTGAACTTTTGGTCAATCTGTGCATGACTAGCCGTAGACAGCCGGGCAGCTATGTATGTAGTCAGCCAGGCAGCTAGGCAGCCTTTATGTTATTTGGCTTTAGGCTTTATATTCAATAATAATTAGAAATTCTGTTTATTTTGTTGCAAATTGCTTTTGCTGTTGCTGTTGCTGCTGCTGCTGTTGCTGTTTCTGCTGCTGCTGGTGCTGGTTCTGTGGCTCATTGTTGTTGCTTGGCTATTTGTCAGAGCCTTGACATTTGGTGGCACTAAGAACTACGCAGTGAACGCCCATGCCAAATAACCACAACAAATTATTGTGATATCAATTTTGGTTGAATCGAAAACCCGTTTACGAAAAGCGCGTCGCATTTATTTATATTTGTATCGCATTTAACGGTCTGGATGCCAAATGTCAAGAGTTAAACATGGCTAATGTTAATAAGTAAATATATTTTTATATGTCTCTAATAAGGTGGCGACAAACAGGTAAGCTGTTGCAAGCTATCAATACAAACACATTTGGCAATAAACAGTTTGACGGCAACTGGAACAGTGCTTGCCAAACTTGCAGTTGATTAATAGATTATACTACTAAATGTATGTTAGCTGACTACGACTGTCTGTATTTACTTTGGGGCAGTGCTACAATTTGAATACAATGCTTGTCAAACTGTCTGGTTCGAATGCTCGCCAAACTGTTGCAGTGTGAGCTGCACTGTTATTATGGGGCATTTTAAGGAGCAGCTGCTGGTTCTATCTTTGACACTAGCTGCCAACATTTTTGTCATATGCAAAACAAAAGACTCAAGCAACGAACTTGAACAGAATATGCGATGCGGCAGACACTGGCCGCGGCTCACATAATTGCTGCATCAAAATTGCTTTTCATTTGCTCAAAATGAAGCAATTGTTGGGGCATGCAGCAAACAGCAAGCAGCAAGCAGCCAGCCACATGGGGCATGCAGCAACAAGCAGCAACAGCAGTCAACAGTCAGCGATGCGGATGTGAAACTGCGCATGTGCGGCGCTTCTTTTGTTTTGCCTCTTTGCCACTTTGTGGGCAACCAGCAACACAGACACACAGACACACAGCTTCGCAGCTTCGCAGCTCCACAGCTGCTTAACATGCCACACAGTCAGTGGAACTGCAAATGCAACCGCATGTAAGCAAAATATGTAATTATGTTAGAAGCGAGTGCAACGGCTGATCTGCGACTGCATCTGCCTTGTTGCCTAGCTGTCACTTGTTTATTGCAATGTTTTGCTTTTTATTCGTATTTATTATGCAAGCTGTTTTTATTTTTTCCGCCGCTTGAGCTATTGATTTGGTATCTGATGGATTTATGTCAGTCGCGTATTGACAAATTGCGATGCTGCGCTTGCCATTTGCTTAGCATCTGCCAATTGCCAATAGACAAATGATAAACAAGCAAGTAAACAAAAGACTTTGGCAACAAACTGGCTGTGAACGGCAGTGGCGGCACTTGTAAAGCAATTTGTCAAATTTTTCGTTGACGACTTAATAAGCCAAATAAACAAAAATTCGTGACACAATATATGTACAAATATTTGTATCTACAGCATTACGACATGCAGCAATATTTACAACATAAACATTCGTATATTATAATTTCCTTGAAGCGAAGGAGTTGGCCCAGCTTTAAAATAAGTCAATTTCGCGCGGGGTCAATTTCAAATTTATGAACTTGAAAAGCGACAGCAACAAGCAAAAGACTTGGGCAACAAACTTGACTATGATTTATAGCCAGAAAAGTTAAACGAGACGTTTAAGAAAACAAGCTACGACAGCCACTGAGAATTGGGTCAAAATTAGCAAGAGCTTTTCATTAAGTTTACGATGATGTGCTCTAATTTCGAAAACTTGTAGAATATGGGTGAATTGAAGATGACCTCAACTGAAGGAAATGGAAAAAGAAGTTTTACAGCTATTTAATGTATTCTAATAAATCTTATTTTATTCAACATAAACATAAACAACGTTTAGTTGTACCCAGCCCAGTTCAATTTTCACACACTTTAATTGGCGAATACCCTTGACAGATTATAGAGATCAAACTTTCGCTGACATCGCTCTAAATATCAAGTGAAGAGCGTAAATTGTGTGAAAAAATTTACAAAGTGGATTTTCTCACAAGACATATGCATGCACACACGCATTGGCCCAAACAATATGAAGATGTTTATAATATTATAATTAATTACGATCTTTTTTTTTTTTTTTGAAAAAAAAAACACTTTCAAAAGCACAAAACTCAAAGTCAAAGCAAAGTTCAATGCCAAAAGCAAACAAACAAAAAAGAGATACAAAAGCAAAAAAGGCATTCATATTGTATGCAGCTCAAAGGTATGCTCCCATCTGCCAACTGTTTTCCATACGCTGCTGATAATGCTTAATTATATATACATAAACCGCAACGAGACAATGCAGCAAGGCAACAACAATGCCTTTGATAATGTACAAACGAATTCACATGGCGCTGCCATTCAACAGAATTCAAAAATAACAATCATAACGAAAACAATTCGAATGCGCTTTGCTGGGCACTCACTGAGTCTTATGGACAATAATATTACGATTAAGTGGCCTGCGCACTAGTTCAATTTAATTGTAGTAAAACAATGTTTCGACCATATAGCTCATCTATAAAGATGACCCACAGAGCTATAGCTCCACTTAATTAAAGTTCGCCCCTCCAGATGTATTGTGTGCCATAAATTAAGTCAGAAATCCAAAAGCAAGTGCCAGATTTTGAAGTTCAACTACAATTTCAAAAAAGTAATGAAAATAAAAACTCATTTAACACGGTTTATTTTGAATTTATTTATGCATTAAGCGCCTGTCGCTCAACGCTTGGTGAATGCCAATTACTTGGCCCCGGCAACAACAACAACAACAACAGTAACAGCAACAACAACAACAACAACAACAGCAACGTTATATATAGAAACGAATTGACATTAAGAAATTGTTGACATCATAAGGAAGTCCAGCGCGAGACAGCTTATGCTAATTATGTTTGTGAGGCAAGGCTGCCAAAAAAAAAACAAAAATTTGCATTGCAATTGCAACTATTACAAAACATTTTTATACCCTGAACCCATTGAAAATGGGAAATCAGGGTATAATGTTTTTGTGGAAATGTATGTAACAGGCAGAAGGAGACATCGCAGACCCCATAAAGTATATATATTCTTGATCAGCTCGATGAGCTGAGTTGAAATAGCCCTGTCCGTCTGTCCGTCCGTCCGTCCGTCCGTCCGTGTGAACGCAGCGATCTCGTAAACCACAAAAGCTAGAGATCTGAAATTTTCAGAGAATACGCGTCTATAGCCTACGCAGTACGAGTTTTTTTTAGATTTTCGATAACTCATCCCGTTTCCTTATTATCGATAAAAATCGATAACTTTTCTTCTATTAAGCATACCGTAAGAGCTAGAGACTCCAAATTCACTGTGTAAATCCGTGTAATGAATGCGGACATTTTGTAATTTTTGGATTTTAGATGCCACGCCCCCTTCGCCCCCAATTTGAAAAATTCGTATTTCAAATACTAGAGACTTGTGCTTTGGCAAATACATACATATGAATGACATGATTACGCTGCGCAAGTTTGATTAAGAAAATCCATCCACAAAAAAAGTTATTAAACATTTAATTTCCCATACAATAGGCATATTGCAGCCCGAGCGCAGTCGCCGCGCTGACTGCGCAGTCAGCAGAGCGCGTGCTTATGCGTGCGTGCGTATGCATGTGTGTGTGTGTGTGTGCGTTGCTCGCAATATTTGTATATGTAAAATAAGCATAGAATGTTGGGAAGATTGGCTCTTCGCAGGGTTCAGGGTATCTCGTAGTCGAGCCGTCTCGACTAGAGCACTCTTACTTGTTTTTATTATTTTATTGTATTTGCATACATGTGAATCAAAGCGGAAATCGATTTTAAAAATATTTTAATTTTTTTGAATTTTTTTTAATTACAAAAATTAAGTTTAAGAATAACTAAGTGGCAACGATAATAACAAGAAATGATTTGAGATAAAAATATACTTAAATCTAACAATTTCATAGATGCAAATCAGTAGAAAGCTGCTGAGCTGCTATAGACTTAAAATTTTGAAGAAAAAAAAAAATAGTAGAATCATAAGGAAGCAGAATAAGATATGATCGATGCTATGTTTACGGTTCCATGGGACTCCCCTAAGATCTATGAATTCACGAAGCTGGTTTTTACCATTTCTAAATGTATTTTTTTTTGCACTCCAAGAACTGTTTTGTCGTAGCAACTTAGAGTATTAATTTGGGATTTCATATATGGAAATATATCTATATTTTCAAATATACCTTCACTTGATTTGAATAAATGTTTTAGTTTATTTTATACTAAATATTTTTATATATATAAATTATATTATTTTACTCTTCAAAGATGAAACTACCTTAGAGCTAAGCTGACTATTTAGAGCATATACATATATATATATATATATATATATATATATACATGTCTAATCCTAATCGGCTTTGCTTAAAACTGGCTGACAAGACTAGTTGTCGCTTCACGCTTATCACAAAATCATTTTTAAAAGTTTTTTTTTGGGTAAACAATTTGAGTTGCGAATAAACAATTAACTTTGACTAGCGGCCGTTGCGCATCTTGAACTCATTTGCATCTTTTATTGTTGTGTTGCGTGAGTTCACAAAAAAATAAAATTAAATAAATAAAAAAGCCACCAAAAATTATACAAATAAAAGAGAAAAAGTCTCAAACAAAAAAAAAATATATATATATATATATATATATATTTGTGTACATGTGTATATGGTTTGGTGGACCAAAAGTAGCGCAGCAGCAGCTGTCGAAGATCGATTGCCCGAGCGCGAGTCGCATAAACAAATTAATTAGCATCTATAAGGTCGACACAACATTGAAAATTGCATTGGTATACGAAAATAAACAGCACGCTTCGTGGATGCTGTTTAAATTAGTTGTACATCAAATATGCACAATAGCCGAGATCTATTAACAAGCCTTACTTTCCTGCCACCTGCAAGAGCTTGGCTTGTTGCTGAGCGGGCAATGCTGTGTGTAAGCCAAGGTAAGGCAACTGTTTGAGCCGACTTGTTGGCCAGTTCGCAGTTGAGTGCGATTCATCTTTTAGCCGGACATTATTGTTGGCTGGGTGGGTTGTTTGTGAACGCTGTTCACACCCTCAAAGTTTTTGGCAAATAAAAAATAAATCAATTAGCGCAATCGGCTGACTAATCCAATTTTCCATACTCTCCACACTTTTTCTCGCTGCAGGTACATTACGCCAGCCGCCGCAGCGACAACAACAACACAGGCCGTAAGCACAAATTGCGGTTCGACGGGCGGCACGAGTCTGGCGGTTTATCCCACAGCCACGGCACAGGTGTATCGCTCCAACAATGGCCTCGATGTCCTCGACTGTGCCGGCCTCGAGCATCATAATGGAGCAACAGGAACAGCAACTGGCAGCAATTCCAGTGGCAGCGGCTTTTCCCAGCGACTACGGGAGCTGGCCGCCTCCGCTGGCTTGTTGTCACTGAAGCCACGCCAGCCGCTGAAGCCTGTGATTAAGACGCGAGGCTCGCCGGGCCCGGAGTTTCCCAAGAAGGTCACCTTCAGCGCCTTTGCCACGGTGCAAGTGGTGTGATTTTCCAACACTGAACGTGGCAGTTGTGTGTTGGGGACGCAGGCACTATATGGCTAGGTAAGCACATACATATAAGAGCTTTAAATTAAACAGTAAATATTTTGCTAATAGTTTGTTTATCTTTTGATTGCAGGTAGCGCGTGTCTTGCATTGTTAACCGTTATTGTTGTTTTGTTGCTGTTGTTAAATGTTTAGCATTACTATGGATCGGCATCTGGCAGACTTGGAAACAATATTCCTTAAGTTAGATTTATTTTTGTGCCATGTCTTTGGCTTGAATCTGTTATGAAATATGTACCAATATATGTATGCTCCATAGCTGAAAATACCTCAAAGACCCTACAACCAACTCAAATTTGAATATCCAGCACAATCTTGAAATCTATTATCATCGATTGCACCAACTTTCTATCTCTTGTAAAGTTTCAAATGCTTTTCCTGGAAGACTGACATTTTTTTCCATTTCACAGTTCCTTTCACTATGTATTTCACTATTCACAACTCTATTTTCCTAAATCCCCAAACAGTATTTTTCCCATCTTTATATTTCTTGGCAATACTTATTTGTAATCACAATCCCAAATTGAAGACTACACACAAAAATTCTAATATTTTCTATCGAATTGTAAATATGTATGAATTTTTGCATAGTCATAAATGTATATGTGGCGTTTATATGTGTAATATGTAAGTCTGCTTGAGTGTATTTGTATATATACCAGAACTTTACATATGTATTGTATAAAACACGATATAAGAGTAAAATGTATGTGTATGTTACTGCCTTCTATAAACACGAAATATAAACACAATCGCTGTATATTGTATTTTAAATATATTATTAAAGACATTAATTTAAGCTAATATTATGCATGATCAAATAAAAACGAGAGAACAACAAATCTACAAGTATTTTAAGCTAACGGGGGTGGGGTGGGGCTAATTATTTAAATTTTCGCGCGCTGCTTGAGCAGAAGGAATTGGGTGAGGAATAGCTCTGTTAACAGATATGTTAGCGCCAGTCGATTCTGTTGGCTAAAGACTCAATTACAAGCAATCGAATACACTTAGTAGTCTAATATTTTATAAGATTGCACGCTGTGGAAGAAAAAAATTGAGTTATTCTGCAGAGCCGACGAGGAGTGGCGGTGTTTTAAGGGAGCATGTTATTCTGCAGACGAGGAGTGGCGTTGTTTGAAGAGAGCTTGTTGTTCACAGCGGCGTATTAGTGCGAGCATAATTTGCTAACAGTAGCTCTGTTAACTAACATATGGAGCTCCAAAAGTAAAAGTTTCGTATGGCCACAGCTGTGCTAACAGGAGCACAAGATGTATATGTGGAGTCAATGTTAACGGGCGGAGCAATTCTGTTAAATATGTACCTAGCAGTGTGGCAACGCCAGCGTCGAATGAGTTTAGTTACGCGCTTCAATGTGTACACATTGATGTTTTCCCGCCTTTTGTGAAATAATTTTAAGCTGCGTAAATTAAAACAAGCAAATAAATTTGTAATGGCAGATTCACCCTGTAAGTGGTAAAATATTATTGTTGTAACATGTTGTTTATAATTAAATTGCCCAAGCAGCTGGTCCGCGCGTTAAACGGCAACGCATAGACAAATCCGGCCGTTTCGCAGCTTTGGAGCGTCTAAGAGGCTTGAAGGGCACCAAAAACAAATGCCAGGTGGAAGAAAAAGTGGACGATGTATACGAAGTGGTGGACGAGCGAGAGTATGCGAAGCGAGCTAATGAAAAATATGGTGGCGATTGGATAGAAGAGGGTAAGTCCAAGAAGTCCAGAACAACAACAAAACCTATCAACCAAATATGATTTGTGTCCATAGACGGCACTGGCTACGCCGAGGATGGTCGCGATTTCTTTGAAGATGAGGACGAGTACTCTGATGAGGAAGGTCACGGTCAGAGTGGTGTCAAGAAGAAGAAAGCGGGTAATGCAAAGAAACGACCACGCGACAGTGACACAGGCCCAGCCAAGGGAAAGGCGTCCATTCGGAATCTCTTCAGCAATGCGCTACCAAAGAAGGTGGACATTAAAAACAGTGTCAAGGATGACGATATATTGGCAGACATATTGGGGGAGATCAAAGAGGAGCCTGCTGGCAACTCATCCGCATCGCAGCAACAGAAAGTAATTGCGCCAGCTAAAATTGTTGCAGCTGCACGCAAATCCGATGCACTCGCTGCCAAGGAGTATATGAATAGCTTTCTGAGCAACGTCAAAATGCAGGAGCAGCAGCGTAAAAAGGAAGCCAGCAGTGACGACGAGATGCTCGACCGCATACTACAGCCGAAAGCAACAATGCTGCCTAACCAGAAGGCGACTCCAGTTGCTGCAGTCAAAGTGAAGCAGGAGGAAACAACAACTGAGCAGCCCAGGAGAAAGACAAAGAAGGAAGCTACGCCTGAACCTAACGACAATGATTTGGACTTTAGTTGCTTGGATGACGATGAGAATCAGTTCGAGTTGGCCGCCGCGAAGGTCAAGCCCGCTGTCAAGCCAGAGCCAATGGAGACGCCCGCAGCAGTTCCAGCTGCCGCTGCCGCTGCCGTTGCCAAACCAGAAACGGAGGACATGAGCAAGCTGCTTAACAATTGGGAGTCGATATGTCAAATGGATGACGACTTTGAAAAATCGGTATTGGCCAATGAAGCAGAGACAGCCACAGGCAGCGATCCAGTGGACGTCGAGCAGCTGCGTTTTTGGTACTGGGAGGCTTGGGAGGATGCACTGAAGCTGCCCGGCGAAGTGTTTCTCTTCGGGCGTACGCCAGACGGCAAGTCCATATGCGTGCGTGTTCAGAATATTAATCGTGTACTCTATCTTCTGCCCAGGCAATATGTGAGTATGCAAGAAACGTCGTGTTCAGTAAACCATGATTAACTTGTTCCATCTTCAGCTACTAGATCCCATAACAAAGGAACCCACCAAGCAGAAGGTCACAGCTGCCGACATGTACAAAGAGTTCGATACGCACATAGCCACCGAACTGAAGCTCGATACGTTCCGTTCGCGAAAGGTTAGCAAGAGCTTTGCCAACCATGCCATTGGGATCGATGTGCCGCAAACCTGCGACTACCTAGAGGTTCATTACGATGGCAAGAAGCCGGCGCCAAATATGTTGAATAAGAAATACGATTCCATAGCGCACATATTTGGAGCCAGCACCAATGCGCTGGAGCGCTTTCTGCTAGAGCGCAAGATCAAGGGTCCGTGTTGGCTGCAGATTAGTGGCTTCAATGTGAATCCTGCACCCATTAGCTGGTGTAAAGCAGATGTGACGGTCACTGAGCCGAAAAACGTGGAGCTTGTGCTGGAGCAGGGGAAGCCAACACCACCGCCCGCTATAACACTGCTCACACTTAACGTGCGCACCTCTATGAATCCAAAGACACTTAAGAATGAGATCTGCATGATTTCGATGCTCACACACAATTGCTTTCACATTGACAAGCCGGCGCCACAGCCTGCCTTCAATCGCCACATGTGCGCCCTCACACGACCCGCTGTCTCCAGCTGGCCTTTTGATTTGAATATGCAGCTAACGAAGTACAAGTCGACAAAGATCTACAAACACGACTCTGAGCGTGCGCTACTCAGCTGGTTTCTGGCGCAGTATCAGCAAATCGATGCTGATCTCATAGTCACTTTCGATGCAATGGATTGCCAGTTGAATGTCATAACGGATCAGATTGTGGCACTGAAGATACCTCAGTGGTCGCGCATGGGACGCCTGCGTTTTACACAAACCTTTGGCAAACGTCTTCTGGATCACTTTGTGGGTCGGATGGTTTGCGATGTGAAACGTTCGGCGGAGGAGTGCATAAGAGCCAGATCCTACGACCTACAGACGCTGTGCCAGCAGGTTCTCAAGCTGCAGGAGTCGGAGCGCATGGAGGTCAATGCGGATGATCTGCTGGAGATGTATGAGAAAGGTAAGCTATTAGAATTATTGGCATGAATATATCTTATATACCTTTCATTGCTTCTAGGTGAAAACGTTACCAAGCTCATCTCGTTAACCATGCAGGACGCATCCTATATGCTGCGCCTAATGTGCGAGTTGAATATTATGCCACTGGCACTGCAGATAACCAACATTTGCGGCAACACAATGACGCGGACACTTCAAGGCGGTCGCTCCGAACGCAATGAGTTTCTTCTGCTTCACGCCTTTCATGAAAAGAACTACATTGTGCCCGATAAACTGCCACAAAGACGTGGCGCTGCTGTCAGCACTCAAAGTGATCCCGATGCCACGACGGGAAATGACACAACGGTAGCAGCGGGCGGTGGAGCAGCTCGTAAGAAGGCTGCGTATGCGGGCGGCTTGGTGCTGGAACCGATGCGTGGACTTTATGAAAAGTATGTGCTGCTCATGGACTTCAATTCCCTGTATCCGAGCATCATACAGGAGTATAACATTTGCTTCACCACGGTGCAGCAGCCACACGATGGGGAACAGCTGCCTGTGCTGCCCGACTCCAATGCAGAGCCAGGCATTCTGCCAATGCAACTGCGCCGTTTGGTGGAGTCTCGTCGTGAGGTCAAGAAGCTAATGGCTGTGCCTGACCTATCGCCGGAACTTCACATGCAGTATCATATACGACAGATGGCACTCAAGCTGACTGCGAATTCTATGTACGGTTGTCTGGGATTCGCGCATTCGCGTTTCTTTGCACAGCATTTGGCGGCGCTGGTGACGCACAAGGGACGTGAGATTCTGGTTAACACGCAGCAACTGGTGCAGAAGCTGAACTATGATGTGGTCTATGGTGACACGGATTCGCTGATGATCAATACGAACATAACGGACTATGATCAGGTATACAAGATTGGACACACCATCAAACAGAGCGTGAACAAGCTGTACAAGCAACTCGAGCTGGACATTGATGGTGTCTTTGCGTGTTTGCTGCTACTCAAAAAGAAGAAATATGCAGCGGTCAAGCTGAGCAAGAATGCCAAAGGCGTGCTGCGACGTGAACAGGAGTACAAGGGCTTAGATATTGTGCGTCGCGACTGGTCACAGCTAGCCGTGATGGTGGGCAAGGCGGTGCTGGATGAAGTGCTCGCTGATAAGCCGCTGGAGGATAAACTCGATGCTGTGCATGCCCAGCTTGGACGCATCAAGGACCAAATAGCAGAGTCCGCTGTGCCGCTGCCGCTGTACGTGATTACCAAGCAATTGACACGTGCGCCGCAGGAGTATGCCAACAGCGCCTCACTGCCCCACGTTCAGGTCGCATTGCGCATGAATCGAGAAAGGAATCGACGCTATAAAAAGGGTGACATGGTCGACTATGTGATCTGCTTAGATGGCACCACGAATGCGGCCATGCAGCGTGCCTATCATCTGGACGAGTTGAAGAGCAACGAGACGCTAAAGCTGGACACGAACTACTATCTGGGCAATCAGATACATCCGGTGGTCACACGCATGGTGGAGGTGCTCGAGGGCACCGATGCGAGTCGCATTGCCGAGTGCCTCGGCATGGATGCCAGCAAATACAGACAGAATGCGCAGCGGTAAGTGTAGTCTGTCCAATTTAAGAGTTATACTTATGAGGAATCTTTACACTAACAGCATTCAACGGGAGCGTACAGAAGAAGCCGAGGGTGAATCGCTGCAGAAGACCACACTGCAGCTGTATCGCCTCTGCGAACCCTTTCGCTTCAAATGCGTTAGCTGTAAAACAGAACAGCTTATGGCCAGCGCCTATCGGCCGGGCCCGAACAGCAGCCATGTGCCGGTGCTGCAGCAGTGCGTCAATCCGGAGTGCCAGACATCACCCTTGCAATATTTGGTTAGCATTCGCAATCAACTGCAGCTGTGCATGCGTGGCTATGTGCAGCGCTTCTATCGGAATTGGCTGGTGTGCGATCATCCCGATTGCAACTACAATACAAGAACCTACTCCATACGGCTCGAGCTGCGGCGACCGCTGTGCCTCAAGTGTCACAGTGGCGCCATGCTGCGTCAATACTCTGAGCGCGATCTCTACAATCAGCTGTGCTACCTGCGTTTCATATTTGACCTTAACAAGCAGCAGCTGCATCAGAAACGTATGTGCAACAATGAGGCTCGCTGTAAACTATGACTAACTTTGTATTACTTTCTCTCTCTCTCTCTGTATAGCTACTCTAACGCCTGAGCTGGAGCAGGCGTATCAACTGCTCTATGACACTGTGGAACAGCAATTCCAATGCTCCAGCTACGTTGTCATCTCGCTTGGCAACATATTCGCACGCAGCCTGGCGCTGTCGACGCTGCTGCCGCCCAAGAAGGCACAGCAGGATATTGAAATAGCCAGCAGCTTGGCGGATGTTTAGTTAATGCACAACCACAACATTTATTAAATCTACACACACTCACACACAGAAATATATAAATCTTTGATAAACTAGCTAAGGAATTTGTCGAGCGGAAAGTGACGGAAGGATTCATTGAATATATCCGTGAATGCCGTGCTCACCAGCTCATTGATCATCGGTCGAACAAATGGCAAGCCCAGCTGCCACATGCTGTTGATCACCCCGTCGGCTAGCTGGTTCAATGGTTGCCCCTGCAACAGATTCCCTATATGCAGCTCCATGCCGCCAATGTGATCGACCTCGATATGCACCTTCAGCAGTGATCCCGGATCGCCGACGCGTCGCACGCTCGTCGTTTGACTGTGGAATGCAGATTAGGAAAGAATTATATAATTATAATACATATATCAAGAGATCGCACCTGTAATCGTAGAGCGTCAGATTCCAGTGACCCTGTCGTCGCAGCTCGGTACCCAGTATCTTGGCGGCGAACTCATATTCACCCTCCAGACTCTTCTCGGGAAAGTATTGCGCATAGACGATACGCTGATCTTTGGCATCGCTATGAAATTTAGTCACCTCGGAGCGCGACCAGCCGTATTCCGAGACGTTGCGCAAGATCAGCTTTAGGCTGCCCGGGCCATGCGGATCGCCGCGACGCAATTCCACAAACGACGAGTGATGCGGATCAAAGGGCTGAATATTGTAACCGGGCACACCTAGTGGCATGGAGAGGCGCATATTTGTTAACTCGCTCAATTCGACCTGATGCCTGCCTGATGTTAATTAGTGGCTCACCTGTTGTGAAATAGGCGCGCAGATCGTTGAACACCTGTTTCATGCAATCGTTGTACGCATCCAGATTCGTTTCATCTCGGTGACAGCGGCCGATCAAGTGTTTCAGATCTTCGTCCACGTCTATTTGACTAGATGCATCGGTTTTGCCCACGAACACGGCAATAACAACTAATGCGAGGAGAGCAACTACGAAACAGTGACCGTTACAGTTTGAAAGCAACTGTTGCGACATTTTGCTGTTTATTTTTCCGCGCGTCTCTGTTGAATATTAGTGAAAATTTATGTGTATTGGTAGGTGTGAAATTTGTATACGTTTTGTTCAAAGTCTTAAAACAGGTGCGAAGCGCAAACACAGTTGACATTCAAAATATCAATAATTGAATATTTAAATATGTTTGAACTTAATTACAGTTTGAGTTGCATTGCGCTGTTAGGAATTTCTTAAGGGTATTTTCGAACTGCTTGGCTAAAACTAGTTGAATGCCATACTGTCGTCTGTCAGAATGTGTCTAGTTTTAAAGCAGTTTAAAATTACATTTACTCGATTGACACTGCTTGACTGCTTGGTTCTTAAAATTACTTTTCAACTGCTATGCTGGCTTGAACTGCTTTGACTGTTGCTGTTTGAGAAATTTAAAGTTTATTTTGTGCTTAACTCTTAAGAGTTGTGCCGTCCGTGTCTTAATAGTTGTCTTTTAGAGGTAATTCCCAACATAATTTTGAAAAACCTTGCAGAGCATAATGAAATCTAGTCACGCAAAGCGCGAGCTCGTTTCCATGGAAATTATTATCTCGACTGACTTCAATATATATTTGACTTTAAATAAGTTATTATGGAAAACTAAGTTGTTTTTCTTTATCACCATATTTTAATATATCTTCTCAATATGATTAGAATTCACGTTAAGAGAATGTATGTAGCTTCGATGGCCTCTGCAGGAATATTTAACTTTAAGTACGTGTTTAACTGCGCTTTAAACGGCTTTTAGTGTTTAACAATTGCAGCCGTCGACAGTTTGAACTCGTTTTGCAGTTTCAGCTGTATAGATTTCTTATCTGCTCTTTTCGGGTCTGTCAATGCTTGAGGGACTTATCACGGCACTCAGGGCCATGTCGAAGCACTCAAACACTTTTGTTAACGCAATTTAAGTTACAATTTTTTATTTCAGGTGCTCATCAGTGTTTTGCTTTTATTTTTGCTTCTGTTTCTTTCTTGTATTGTAATTTCCGCTGCACTTGACCTCTTTTGGTTAAAGTGCTCAGAAACTGCTGTAGTTTTTGCTTTTATTATTATTTTATTTTTTTGTGGATTTTACTTTGATTCATTTTGGGTTGTCATCGACGTTCGCTCGAGCGCAGAGAAACATTTAATGTAAACAAAAGACTTGTACAAGACACAAACTTGCGGGCGTGCAAGCAAGATGGGACAATGTGCAGCTAAGCTTTCTAGACCTGATCACCTGTACTGACATGCAACTACTACAGATACAACAACAACAACAATATCAAGCGGCAAATTGTGAATTGTGCAGCTTTGGCCTGCTGCCGGCTCTGTCCAAACTTCAACTGACCAAAGCGAACCAACAGCTGAAAGTTAGTCAGTTAGTTAGTTGTTGTTGTTGTTGTTGTTGTTGTAGTTATATCTTTCAGTTGCAAATTGTGTAATTTCTTTTGCCACTTGAAATAGCGCAACTCGTCGAGCGAGTGAGGCAAGCCACAGTTTGAGCTTCACCCACCCGCTGCTGTTCACAAAGATATATTTACTTTATTTGTTTTATCGCTCGTTTAATTTGATTTGTGACGCTATTTTCGGCACTTGGACTAGTTGACCACAAATGTGCTTCCTGATATTTAGGTTAGAGTGGAAATCAAAAACAATTCAACTTTTCGTTCCGTATGCAGCGCCCGCACTCAGGTTTACAGTTAACTGTGCCGAATACGCGACGCCTTTAATATTTTATATATAATTTTGTTTCTGTTTTTTATTTTTTTTGTGTTTTTTTTTTTGCGTGTGAATCATGCGAGCGTCAACTGGCAACTGGCTTCAAATTTTGCGAGCCGGCCAAATATGTGAGTGGAAATGCCGCCAAGACTGGGCGACGCGGAGAGTCCGTCGACTGAATAGGCTGCAAAGCTCACACACACACACACTCACACACACATCTTCACTCTCGCACACTCTTTGGTAATTGGCATTTAATTTCCTTATTTATTTTGCGACAAGCCCACTTCATGTGTGCCCATTTGTCTTGCAGTGGCCGAGCTGAATTTAATTAGGCAACGTCGTGCGGCCGCTTGGCATTTGTTTCTTTATTTATTGTCGCGTACGCACAGTCAAGTTCATGGCGTTAGGGTTTATTTCTGCGTGCGTGCGTGCCTCGCAGCCCAAACTGTAACAGGCGAAGATTTCGATTGATACTACGATTCAATTCGATTTGATTCGTTTGGCATCTTAGCGAACGAAGGCTGTTTGTTGTTCAGTGTTTCTTTGCACGTGAATTGAAACAAGGTTAATTTGAATTTAAGCGCGCTTTGTGGCGCCATCTGTGGAACGGCGTACGAAACTCTCAGCGGTGCTTCGTTAAATGCGCGTTCGGTTTGCATTTGTATAGTCCAACTGGAATTTGGAGCTGAATGAGCTACAGTAGTAGCGCCATCTATGTCACGATTCTCATAGCAGTTGTCAGCACGTGAATATTCGTTAACTTTGTGTTTGCCAATTAGAATACATGCATGGCGCCATCTGTTGCGCGGTAGCTACTATTAACTTGCAGTAGCTATTAAATTTGAATATCAATTCAAATTTATAATAATAAAACCGCAACCGCTTCGTTAAGTGTAAAGTGGTTTGAAGTTTTCAAATTATACTTTAGAGCTGCAGACCATGTGGTCATTTGTTGGTTATTGTGAATTTCCATTATGTTAAACAAATCTATTTTTATTTTAAGTGAATATTTATAATAAATTTAAATTAATTTTTTGCTTATATATTTGTAATTAATATAATTATATAAATTTTGTTAGATTTATAATTGATTTAAATATATAAGTTTTGCATATTTGTAATTAATTTAAATTTATTTTGTTTTGTATTTTTAATTCATTTAAATTAATTTTTTTTTATAAATTTTTAATTAATTTAAATATATAAATATTTTTATAAAAAATTTATTTAAATTTATATTTTTTATATTCATAATTAATTCAATAAATTTTTTTTTATTTGTAATTAATTTAAATATATAAATTTAAAATTATATTTATTTATGTATGTAGTTTATTAAAATTTATATTTCTTTATACTTATAATTATATATTATATTATATATATTTATATTAGATATGCAACAAACAAAAAAATGTGGAACGCTTCACGATTTTGCGTGTCATCCTTGCGCAGGGGCCATGCTAATCTTCTCTGTATCGTTCCAATTTTAGTATATGTTCTGCCGAAGCAAGAACGAGAACGTAAGCAACAAAAGACTTATTTATACTGTTATGCTAGCGAATCACTAGTTGGGAATTACAAGCCATTGATGACGCTGCTGCTCAGGCAGCGCATGCAGAACAATGAAATGAGGGTTGCTCAATGGCATAGGGATAGTCGGATATGCTTATGCTGCCTTCAATTGGATTTCTCTTTATTTGTTTTGTTATATTGGGGTAAATATGTTTAAAATATGCATTTATTTATGTATGTAGTACGTGTCCGTTCCGTGCATTCGAGTATTCGTCAATTGATCTGGGCGTCAACGTTCAGTATTCATAATTGGGCTCTATGAGTCGCTTTGAGTAGTGCTGCCAGCGTGCGCGACTGAGCCAAGGCTGGAAGCGGGTGGGTATGCGCTTTTTCTTATTATACTCCTCACATTTATTCCTGTCCCTAAGGCAGCTCCATCCATTGGAGCCGCTGCAGTTCGTGCATCGGTTGCATATGCAGGACAAAGACCGCTCACATCTAATTTCGCTGTCTTCCGGATAACAGGCGTCGTTCACTGTGAGATTGCACAAAGACTTGATGCAAAGCCCGTCCCGCTTGCGACGGTAACTGTCTGGACAGATATCGGACTCTATGATCGAGGTGCATATGTCCGAATTGGCGTAGCCGCTGCAAAAAGTAGACAGTAGACAAAATTGCTTCTACAACAACATAGTGATGGAGATAGAGCCTCCTCGACTACTTACACGGTGGCACTTTGCTGGCAAATAACGAATATTATGCTCAGGGCAAGCAGCAGACGGAGTCTATCCAGCCCATGGTGAATCAGCTGCGAGTGGGGCATCATCAATGCTTAGCCTGGGCCAGGATACAAGCTACTGCTGACCAACGGCTGTGCGGAGAATCCTTTTATACGCACGCGACATCTTAATTAGATTCAAATCTATGTGAATAACATTGATTAATTAATGAAATTCGTTCATTAACTGCCCCCATTTTCAATTGAAAATCAATTTGTGCAGCGAGGCATGCGCTCGTCCCCGGAATCTGATGGTTCAATGCCAATGTCACGAGACGATGGCTTAAGCTATATCGAATGGCTCATATTCGGAGTGACAGCGCCGCAAATTGGCAGTTGAAGTGCAAAAACTAGATAAGTAAGGCGGTTCACTGCAAGTTCTTTAAAACAAATTTATATTTATTTACTGGTTAACTTATTAAAAAACAAAAGAAGCATTCAAATTGTGCTGTTGCATGGGGTAAATGATAAGAGTGCAAGCAAATGCTATATTTGTGTTGAGTATTTTCTCAGATTTGTTGATTCTTGCATATGTAAGTGAAAAATGTCCAATCAATTCAATCCCGAATTGCATTTAAGTTTGAATTGCCGTAAGTGTGAATCTGTGATCATCCAACTTTTATTATAGTTAAGATCTATGAAATCTTGAATGGCCACGGAAAATCGGGAAAACTTGTTATCCATCTCGGTCATTTGATACCTAGCAAATTATAAAATAAAAACGTTAGCAATTATCAAAAAGTTTTTTAAGGTTTATACTACCTTTTCGGCATAGATGAGTTAAAATATCTTCGTTGCACGTATGTTCCCAAATAGGGGCAAATCACGTGAACGTTAAAGCGAAAGTTGGCGTAGAATTGGAAAAACTTTTTCAACATAGCGCGTACATTATCCGCCGTAACAAGTAATTCGTATGGCTTGGCCGACGATTTCAATTTGTTGAAATGATAAATGTAGGCTGTGAATTAATCATTAGTTGAAGAAATATTCACAATATTGTTTACGTACGTCCACTCTTTGGGCTCAGATCTGCCTGCAGCTCATGAATGCCTGGTAGAGCAGTCTCAATTTGCAAAAAGAATATGAGCATCAAAAGTAGTAAATGGCTACGAAAATGCTCATGCAGCCTCTGTTTTTTGATCCAGTCGCGCAAATAGATAATCATATAACGAGCTGCAAGTATACATATATATATATATAGATTGCTGGCGACAATTGGACATGAGGACTTACCTATTGGCTGCAGCTCAAACAGATAGAGGACTATCTGGTTTTGGCTGTAGGCGTAGCAGTTACTGAAGCTTATATCGCACAGCAATCCAGTCGATCTATTCTTAACGATAACTATGGGGCATCTGCCACCGCGATTATCAATACGCAGCCAATTCGAGTGATTTCGATCGAAAGCATTTGAAATCAAGCTCTGTCTTGTCAGGCTCTCGATACTGCGCCGACTCCCGGAGTATTCGTAAAAGCTGTTGTCTAAACATGTAAGATGATTAAAGAACGAGTAAGACTACGTATAACAATAAGATACCGTAAGGTACTAAGGTAATTGAGTTATGGAATATCTTCTGAACTTGTTAGTCTTAAAGTTATCCACTTGTGTGCATTATAGGATATCTCTTTCTCTTTTATTTGAAATCAGTTTAATAGGACAAGCTATCTAAGATTGTATAAAGCTAGGGCTTAATATAAATGTCAAGTAAATTAAAATATCTGTATGTCCACTGCGTTTACCCATGTTGAATGGAGAGTATAAATATTTACCAAATTCAACGTAAATGTCCAAGTCGGATGTGGCCTGAGCAATGCCCATAACGCGCGAGCCGAAGGGATGAATGCGAATTTCTCTGTTCAAGTTTGCTTTTAGGAATGTCTCCAACTCCGCTACAATGCCAGCCAGATTATTTTGAATATCATCGGCGATACGAACTTTTTCCGAAAGCTCCGGCCAAAATGTGAGCGAGTCTATATAAAGAACATATAACAAATGATTGACATCTAATATAATGCAAATCAGAAAATTTCGGAGCTTACTCGAAGACATTTTGGTATTCAAGTTCTACCGGTGGTTCCCCAATATGAACTGAGCGACTGTTACCAAATGCATATAGAATTGCCTAGAATCTACTATTTCTGAGTAATCTGTATTGAAAGTGTGACCAAGTCGATAGTTCTCAAAAAATAACAAATTCTAGAAAAAGATTTATATATGGAATGGAACGAAAATCATTTTAAAATATTTGTCAATACTAGAAATATGATTACATTTCTACGTAAGATTTCATTCACCTAAATTACACTGAAATTATAAATGTCTATTGAAGTATCCAATTAAAATTAAATTAGTTAAAATGGCTTGGCGCGAATATTATATACTTTTGATATCTTCTAATTAATTTATTAAAATAGAATTATCAAATAATTCTCAACTGCCGTTGTATACCCGTTGTTTACCTGAAGCTTTTGGATGCTCAGCGTCGAGTGAGAGCGAGACTAATCTGTAATAAAATGCTAGCGTACTTAACAATAATCTGTTGTTGCTATCAGCGGGTATGGCGAGGGACGGGCACTGCGGGAGTGGGGGTGGCCGTGTGGCGCTGATAGGGAGTACAACCTAAACCTCTTAGCTTTTTGCTTTGTCGTATTCCAATTGGCAAACGAACGTTGAGCGGTGCACACTCTGTCGAAATGGTTGCCGAGAAAGTTATTTTGGCCTACTCGGGTGGCCTGGATACGAGCTGCATACTCAAATGGCTGCTGGAGCAGCGCTATGAGGTCATCTGTGTGCTGGCCGATGTTGGCCAGCAGGAGAACTTTGAGGCAGCTCGCCAAAAGGCGCTCAAGATTGGTGCCAAGGAGGTGGGCTGACTTGAATTCTGTTGCTAATCAGTGTCGATTGCTTCTAATCTCAAGACAATATACAATGTTGCAGGTAATCGTGGCTGATATCAAGCAGCAATTTGCCGAGCACTACATATGGCCAGCCATCCAAATGGGCCTTATCTACGAAGAGCGTTATCTGCTAGGCACCTCATTGGCGCGACCTTGCATAAGTGTCGCCTTGATCGAGGCCGCCCGGCGGCATAGCGCCAAGTATTTGGCTCACGGTGCCACCGGCAAGGGTAACGATCAGGTTCGCTTCGAGCTATGTGCCTATGCATTGCAGCCTGATTTGAAGGTGACTATGATGGAGTGTCTATAGCAATTAGCTGATTGTTATTTCTTCGATATACATATGTAGATCATCGCACCGTGGCGGGATGTGGAATTCTGTCGTCAATTTCAGGGCCGGCAGGATCTGATTGCGTATGCCAAGCTTCATGGAATCGAGGTGACAGCCAAGCCGGCGACACCCTGGAGCACGGATGCCAACATGCTGCACATTAGCTACGAGTCGGGCGTGCTTGAGGATCCGAGCACTGTGGCACCCAGCAGCCTTTACGAGCTGACGCTCGATCCATTCACACAGGCACCGAAGACGCCTCATCGCGTCAGTGTCCACTTTGTGCATGGACTACCTACAAGAGTTGAGGATCTGGCCAACAGTCGAGTGTACAGCACGCCCATGGACATACTCAAGTATCTAAACGAACTGGGTGGCAGCTATGGCATTGGGCGCATCGACATTGTGGAGAATCGTTACGTGGGGCTCAAGTCTCGGGGCGTTTATGAGACGCCAGCCGGCACCATACTCTATGCAGCGCACCAAGACTTGGAGGTTTTCGCATTGGATCGCGAAGTGCTACGCACCAAGCAACTGCTGCGCGATCGCATGTCCGACTATGTGTACAATGGCTATTGGTTCAGTCCTGAGGCGCTCTACGTGCGACGCTGCATTCAGCTGGCCCAGGAACAGGTCACTGGGCAGGTGACAATGGAGCTAGCGCCAGGCTATTGTCGTGCCATTGCCCGCAAGGCGGCCGATAAAGGTGGTGCACTCTATAATCAGCAACTCGTCTCAATGGATGTCCATGGCGGCTATGTGCCACAAGATGCGGGCGGCTTCATTGCGATCAACGCGGTGCGCATAAGAGAGCATGTGCGTGCCTTCGGTCCCTATCAGACTGACGGGAACTAGCTGATCAAACATAAATATGAAATAAGAACAGCTGATAAATAAATGAAAGAATATAATGTAATAATAATAGAGCCGATACTAAACCTTTCAGCTGCTCTCCGGAAGAGCTTTTTAGTGCGCTATAGTTATATATAAATAATTTCTTTTTATTTTGAATAAGAGCTTCGTTTTTAATGGTAATCCAGCTACTACCTTTATCTTACCCATATATGTTTATATATATATTTATATATATCCGTACATATCTCAAGCCCATTTTCCACTTGACAAATAGTTCATAGAGTTAGCCTCGTTTTGCATTTTTATCAGTCTAATCAGCACTTGAAAATCTTCAAAAATATTATATATATATTTATTTCCTGTCTTTGCCTATATTTATATCAACTCAACGCTATTGATGTGAGTCAGTCACTGCCCTCAATAGATGAATAAATAATATACAGCGACTGCTGACTTAACGGAACTAAACTGATGTAAACAAATAAAAGAAGCTTTACTTATGTATAACACTCAAGCAGAGAGACTCTCTGGGAGAGTCATTGGCTTATCTGAATGAGTTTTGCGTCACAACTTTAGCAATTGCTATAAAAACAAATTCATATGGAATAATTCTAGTTAAATACTGAAACAATTCAATTCTTTTTAATTTTACTGGATAAATACTAAATATATAGAAAATAATTATAAAAAAGCATAATTTTTATATTCCGATACTCGACATATTTATGGCTATAAAGTATATCAAGCTATCGATAGCACTAATCGACTACTGTCAATAGCGGCATATATTTAGTATATTTTCATCAATTTGAATAGAGTATTTTGAAGTGTACATATATGCAAATAAATTTGATTATTCGTCAATCGAGTGACAATCAAATTGATTATAAAAAAAAAATCACATTCGCTGCACACTTTGCAGTTGTTTATTCTAAATATATATTTGTAAATAGATTTGAGCAATCATTCCATTGTTGATTTAATATATTTTCGACGACAATCCAATACAAATTAACACACACAACTATATCCATGTATGTATGTGTGTGTGTGTGTATTACGTACGTTTTTCCCAATTGCATTAATCTTGTTTCCGCAGCTGAGCGACAGACGTACAGTCTGGGCAGGATGCTGGAGCCAGGCCTCAGAGCCAGCAACAAGAGAATTTCTTTGTTATGGGCGTTGGGAGGCGTGGCATATTGCTTATTTGCACTAGCAAATAAAAGCATAAACTAATATTATGACTGCAAATAGAGCCAGAAGAAACACACGCACATACAGTTGTATATATGTATATAGAAAAATGTATATGTATGTGTGCTGGTGACACTATATGTACGCGCATGCCTGTATGTGCATATAAATACGTACGTACGTACGTTTGCTTAGCACAACAATTGCCGTTCAGACAGTTTGCAAGCCAGATGTATGATATAAGCCGAACGGCAAACAAGCTAGTTATGCATACCCATTGTACGTATTTGATATAAAGGGTATATAAAACAGCTGATGTGTGTGCGTATGATAGACAGAGCTTCCCTTCACTGCAGAGTATTTTGTAGTGGGGCACTGTTAAAAGACACCATAGGTTATGCAAAGACCAGTTCCGTTACTTTTAATGTTAACTAACAGGGCTCTTGTGACGTCACATTCTCGGATTGTGCTCTGTTATCTCAATTGAAGTTTGGCGGGCACTTAAACTGATATCCGGCAAGTGGTCCAAAGCAACCAAAATTAACTATTTAGTACCAAATTCCAATAGTAGGCACCATAAAAATGGTCAATGCTTTATTTTATTCCCTTAAAATAAACAAATTTTGAAGATAATGGCAAGAGCTGTGAGCCCTTTCGGCAGCTGCAATGATATGCCCAAAATAGTTAATATGTCAGAATAAATGGTCGATAGACAGAGCTGACTGGGGTTTTCGCCATGAGTAATGCTTATTTATGTCAATCTATCCAAATATTCAAATATAATACACGTGGAAGGCACATCAATGAAGCTGCGGTTCATACCTGCTGCAATGTCAAAAACCTCCAAAAGAATGTAATAAAACGTGTGTATTAGTTACAAAATCGAAGACGGAGTATGATTCTTGGCATAAATCCTCAAGAAAGAGATAATCTGCTTAAAACAGCTCCAGAAATCTTGACAGAAGCTAAAAGTGCTGCTCATCATCTTTAGCCATCGGATTCTCAATATAATGATAGAAAGCGGCTAATACAATGATGTGAATTGATGGGAAACGAATAATACTTATTAATTCTATTTAGTTTTGCAAATGAAAGCCTTGAAATAGAAAGTTATAGATATTCAACACGAAAGTAAACGCAGTCAAAGGATTACCTGAGCGATCACTGCATATAAAACGACTTAGAACAAAAATAATTAGTAAAACCAATATATTGTCCGATTTGGGAATCTATAAAGAACTAGTAACTATCGGCACTTAACGTTTTTGTTTTGTCTACTGGCTTTGAGATAGATAACAGTGTCAAAATCGTTTGATTTTCATACAAAGATCAGCGCCCGCACACGAATTTCCGGTAAAGTGACGTCACACTGTTAACTTAACAGGGCGCTTTGCATAACCTACTATAACTCAATCGTGGTAGTGGGGTATTCACGAACTATTTCAGTAAAGTTTGAATGCCCCGACGAACGTTAACATTTCCTTAGAGGCATATTAAGCAAATATTTCAATATATTTTATGTCAACTCTGAGTTTTATTCGTGTTCAAATAAATATTACATATTTATTTCTAACTTTATATTAGGATGAGCATTAAGAGCAGAAGCAAACTAGATTATCTTCGAAATTTAATTAAATCTTATTGCTTAGTATATAGTAGAACGAAAATATATATATTTATCTATATAATTCCATTGCGTATTTTAATTAATAGCTCGAAATCTTTATTTTTTTTCAACAATTTGTCAATATTGTGTTCCAAACTAATTGTTGAAGCTCGCTTAGAGCCCCTTTGACTTCTTGTTTGTATTCAAAATGTTGGCAGACAGCGTTTCAATGTTGTTAACATACTTTTCGTGTGGCTGTGTGTGTGTGTGTGTAGGTGTGTGTAGGTGTATGTATACAAAGTTTCAGTTTTAGTTTTAGTTGCAGTCAAAAGCCCAACCTCAGCGACTATCTCAGTTGTCAGAAAGAGCCAATACAAACTGTTTGCATACTCGACCAAACAGGCATCCATTCATCCTACCATCCATCCATCCATCCATCCATCCGTTCATCTATCTATCCATCACTTTCATGACAGCATCTACAACTTGATGTTGTTGTTGCTGTTTCGGGCGAGGCACACGATCAGACATCGTTGACATTTTAACTTTGTGTTAAATGGCAAAAACATTGTGCAAAAAGAAAAAAAAATGTCTTTTTTGATACAAATAAACGTGAGGATGTGGAGCGGCCAGTTGGGCGTTGGGTGTGGGGCAAAAAGCAATGCTGCTGCCCCGCATAAATGTTGGGGAAAAAGTTAAGCGCTCGGTTTTGCGGGATTATTTGCGTGCTTCAAAGGATGTCGCCAGACTTTGGTCCTGCACGACTTTTTAGCTCTCTCTCTGTCTCTCTCTTTCTTCACAGATATTAATACTAGTTTTTTACTGATTTCTTTTCTTTATGGCTGCAGCGCTCTTTTATATGCAAGCTCAACTTTCATTGAGTTTGCTAAATTGAATGAAAGGTTAACCCCATCAAAGTGTTGTCTAATTATGCTGCATTACAGCAGCTAACTGCGACGACCAAGTAAACTTTGTAGATAGCCGACAGAATCAGTTACATATTAATTGCGTTAAGCCGTTTTTTCAGATTCTTCCTAGATCTACTTCTAGTTTTCATATATAAAGTGCTGAAAGTTGACTAATTTAATTTGACGGGCCCATCGGGTTAGCCTTTGTCCCATCAAGTTTTCAACAGGAAATGCCAGAAGATCCAAGTTAACAGAGCGTTGGATAACAATTTCGCAATTTCCGGTGGATAGAAAACTTGGAATGATAACGTATTTGGCATCTTGGGGTAATTGCAAAAACGTGTTATTTGCTGCCCTTTGGTAACGCACCAGGATGTCAGCGCTGCCAACTGGCAACAATTTATGCTCAGCTGGAGCTGCACCAAAATCGAGCTACTGCAACGCCCGATACTTCAGTAAACATAAATTTATTTATGAGCATGTGGCTGTGTCGCGCCCCACGCTCCCACGCTTCCACGCTCCCAGGCTCCCCGGTTCCCAAGCCCCACACTCCGGCACGCTTATGGCATTGAGTTGGGTTGGCAGCCCCGGCTGTTGGTCGTCTCACAGCTACTTCCGCCACGCTTACAAATTGTTTGAGGGCGAATTTTAATTATTCTTCATTGTTTTGATAGCGACGCGTGCTGTTCTCTCTCACACTCGAGCTCCTGCTCTTTCTCTGCTGCTGTATGTGGCACTATTTTGCAAACGCCTGCAGCAAAACAAAAAAAACAACAACAACAACAACGGCCGCATCGTGACCTCAGCGCGACCCGAGTGCTCGTTCATTTAGATTTGGCCCTCTCCGGCGTCCTCCCCCCCTTGTTCTCTTCTCTTCTAATGCAATGCGCTGACAACTCGAGCTTTGAGGTGGCAACGAATCGGCGCGGGTTCCATTGCTGACCTAGTCGCAAAAACAATTATTCTTTTGTCTTTTTTACCAAGCGCTCATCCTTGCCACAGTTTTGCTGAGGCAGCTCCTTCTGAAGATCCGGTTAGCAGCGACTGACTTTAATTCTGTTTTCGGTGTATTTGCCGGCGGGAGTTGTGACTTGAGTAGGCGATTGTATATTGCCTAATTTAAGCAGGGAGTGGCATAGGGTTAAATTCGGGTTAGGAATTTGGGACTGCGCGGAAAGTGTAGATACATTATGGACTTTTTCCCGATAGGCTATATAAGTAGCATGCCTATTGTAATAAGGGTGATAAGTATTTCTGAATTTGAGATTAGAATTGAACAGAATTAAACTGTTTCTAATACTAAATAGATAGCTACGGGTTTACTGTCTCTTCCATTTAGTACTTATTACCATATAACATGAGAGTCTAGCCGAGAATGGAATAGCTGATTATTGTCAGAAATAACAATACTTCAATGTTGGGTAAAAGAATTTATTAAGAATTCCTTTTTTCTTACTATAGCATTAGCAATCTTTGCAAAGTATCTTACCCATGTCGTTGGCTTCACTTAAAGATCGTCACGGGCATCTTTGCTGAGTGCATTTGAAATTATATAGAAGACGCAGTCCCAGCTGCACTCATCGAGCTCTAAGGATAGTTTCGTTGACATTTTGCGTTGGCTTCTCCCTACTTTCCTGGCGTCAAAGCTCAACGAGTGCTCCTTCAAATTGGGCAGTTAAGAGCTGATGGGAGTGAGCTGGGTGGCATGACTGAGTTTTATTATTGAAATTTGTTTGTGTTGACTTTGTAGTTGGCGCTGCTTTTGGCAGCGCATCCCTTTTTGTAATTAAATGCAGATGAAAGTTAAAATCAGGTCACTCATACGCCCCGCTCTTTAGCCTCTTGCAACAAACTTAACTTTCAAATTAATTTTTATAAATAGCTTTTAAAATTATTATTACTGCCTGAAAATTTTTGGCCTGGTCGCAGCTGCAACTAACGCTAGTTGCCAAGTGTTCCAGTTGTTGGCATTGATTGCTTCTCTTGCCCAATTTTAATTAATTTGTCAACTCTCTGAATAAAAAATGGACTCAAGGTGGGCAGTTCTTGGAAAACAATTAAACAAATTTTTCCACTTTAAGAATTGCTTTGCATATCTTTCTCAGCTAGAGTAAAATGCTTTTGGTTATAATTCATAAAAATGCATTCTTATATGTAGAATGTTTGCTAGAATTTATGCAAAAAGTTTTGCTTTGAATACCTTAAAACTAGTTGAAAGCTCTAAGTCTTTGAAAGCATGTGATGTGGTCATTCTGCCGTAGATAGACTAATAAGTCTGATTGCATTTAAACTAGGAGTAAATAAGGCAAATATTTCGATTAGTTGGTAAACTTATTGGATAAATGCGTGATCAAAGTTAAGTATTTGTGCTCTTAGCATCTGCTATAGTTTTCCAATCAACATACTTTTGAGTATGCTTATTAGCTAAGAGATCTACGAAGTTTCCTTCCACTCCCTGTTGACAGCAGCCACAGTGCAGCATTTCAAAATAAAAATATGAATAATAAAATGGATAAATAAATTTCACAACACACTATTCTAGGTAGGCGGACAGCTGGCCACGGCTCCTAGTTGTTGCTGTTCCTGTTGCTGCGGCAACTGTGGAACGTGGCAGATTATGCTGTATTATCACCTGTAATTCCTTATTGGCAATCAAAACTTTGCCGCATGCAGCACGTCCTGAGCGTGCTAGCGGCGGCGCACAGGAACCGTCGTCGGCGTCATCGCGGCCAGCCTCCCATAATGTTATCGGATTTTCTAGTTTCAATAAAAAGCGAAATCTGCGCATGCAGCCAAACTTTTAATTTTATTGGTAAACTTGCGGCGACTCCCCAAGTCCCCTGAGTGGACATGGCAATGGGCAACAGGGCGTATCAATTGGCGGCTTCGCAGTCGGTTTCGCAGTCTTATGTGAAAGTAAGCGAAAACTTTGAAGTTGTTTTTCTTGTTTCAAGAGAAATTACAAGTTTGAAACTTAAACGATTGATACAATATATACATACTATATAATATATATAATATAATATGTTAATTATGAATCGTTTTCTTAATTAATATTTAAATATTAATCAATGTTGATTTTTAGTACATATACATAAGTTCCAAGTAGAAACTTTCCTAGTTTTGAAAGCATACTTTAAGGCTCAACAAATGGTGATGTTAAAAGTTAATGTAAAACTTTTATAATTCAATATAACTTCTACTAAGCGGAGAGAAATGTTTAACTTAGAGATCTGAAGATTTTGTGAAAGTTAAAATAATTAAACAAGAATTATATTCTTAAACTCTTAATAGATATAGAAATGAATATATTGATTTAATTAAATTTTTGTCTATTTATATATTTTTTATATATTTTTTTAGTTTAGTTTTTGCATGCTTCACAGCTGGTAATCAATATTGCACTTTGACAGTCATTTGCAGGACTTTATTTACACCGCAGGTAGCATCTAAATGGCATATATTGCCCTTTTGTAAGCTTTTAATGGGGAATTGTGTGCTCTGTTTTCCATATGTAGTTCAAGCTTGATTGAAAAATACTTAACAAACAGCAGCACCACAAATAACTTTGATTGCACTTTCTTAATAATCTCTCACGTAGCTAGGGAGTTGGAAAGCAACCAGCCAGCTCTTTACACTAATTAAGTGTAAAAAAAGAAATAGAAAAAATGGGTGAAAGTAGAGCAATGAAAAATAAATAAGAAAAACTTTGTACAAATGGCTCAACAATGCTGGACTATTCATGATAGTTCAGGCTCGTTGCGAGCAGCAAGCGGCAAGCAGTAACCAGCAGCTCCTTATGCTTTCAGTTGCCTTTGTTTTGTGTAACTGGAATTAAAACTAAGCACTTCACAGCACACAACGCGCATAAGGAGCAGGCAGACGCGGACAGCAGAGAGAAAAAGAAAGAGAGCGAGAGAGAGAGAGAGAGAAGGTGAGAGGGGAGACAAAAGCTATATAGCTTGGTGTTGTTTTGGCCAAACCAGAAATGTACTTCAAAAATCGTAAAATTGAAATTATAATTGCAACTGCAACTGATTCGAAATGCTCTTTGTTCTTCCACCATTGTTTCAAGCAGGGCCTGGGTGGGCGTGGCAACAGGGGAGTTACTATATAAGTGGCTGTTACTTTCACGTTGGCTGGGCCAACAGCTGAAATCGACGCTCCACGTCCGCTCGACAGCGTCTCTCTGCTGTCTGCCAAAAGAGATGGTTCTAATTATGGTCTTAACTTGCTGCATACTTAAAATGCTTGTCAAATAATAATTACTCGGAAAGCGTTCGCCAGTTATGAAAATGAAATAGTATGTCTCGGAATGTGCTTTCTTTATATATATTTTTTTTGTTCTATTTAAATTGCAGATGTTGTTTGTTAGCCCAGTTAGCTAGCACTGTTAGCTGAATATTTCTGGGCACTCAGTTCATGTTCCGATTAACATCCGCACAGAACATGAACTGTGACGCCACAGCAGGTTTTCGCTATTTCACTCTCTGGCTCTGTCTCTCTCTCTCTTTGTGTGTCCTTAAGCCTGAATCCTTGCCAAGTGCATGTGGCATGCCGGATGTTGTGACATTTTGGTAAGCGCACAAAAATTTCGACATTTTCACAAAAGCGAACATCGGGAATGCGCGCCGATAGCACTTTGTGTGTGCGTCCCATATTTGTTGTGGTTGCTCTCATTTCTTTTTACACTCTTCTATATTTTGCGCTATATATTTTAGCTAAATATTCAAAGAGTTTGCTCGCTGCCAGTTCTTTTATGCCATTGAATTTGACAGTGTATGGCCAACCGTTTATTTGGACTCTATGTTGGCTTTATCCAGCCATCTATGCATGGCACGTGATTGCTAGTTTATTTTGCTGATTTTTTGAATATACAAATAGGGGTGTATTTTGAAACTATTTTCTGTAACAGCTTCAAATACTTTGTATTAAATTAATTGAAATGTCGGCTTCGATTTCATACAAAATGTGTGTGGTTTACTTTAAAATAATAATCACACGAGATTTTTGTTTAAACATTGATTTACTTGATACTGAAATTGGATTTATTCTTCATTTTCCTTTTTTTTTATTAACTTTTGGCTGTGTGATGTGCGACATTTTGCCTTTGAGCCAACTGAACAGCGAGTATACTGGTTCCAATTGAAGGCATCTAAGTCATTCTTTGTTTTATTACAAGGGAGTTACTTTTTTATTGGACAATTGAAAAACGAAATCCTGGATTCTAGTCCTAGGTATATAGTATTATTTAAAAAATTTATATCTCCCAGAGAAATATAAAAAGTTAATTGAAAAAAATCTTTACATTTCGCTACGCCTTATCATAAGTGTGGCTTATAGCAGTCAGCTATTTGTCATGGAGTAATTAATGTTTTGTTGCAAAATAAAATTGTATTTAAAGTAAATCTGTCAGAGCGCCAGGTTGGTTCTTCTCCTCTCAGGACTTCTTTGTTATTTTACTATTACTCTTTCTCTCCCCATCTCTCTTTCGCACTTTATCTCTTTCTTGCCAAGATAATTGCATATGTGAAATTATTTTTAAGCACGAGGTAGCTGTAAATTGCAGCAAAGCCAATTGCGTATGGTTGAAAATTGTTTTGTGTACGCAACAGCAGCAGACAAGATTGGAATATGCAATGCACAGAGCAGAGCAAAGGGGAAATTGGGATGAGCGTAAAACAAGAGCATATACCAGCACACAGAGAACAGACGGATACAGAGACTGTAAAATATACTTAGGATTTTGCTCCCTCATTGCACTGGCACAAGTCGCTTCTTATGCAAGCAGCAGTTGCAGCAGCAGCAGCAGCAGCAGTTGCAGAGAGACATGACAACAGCAACGGATTTCGATTACTTGTATGTGTGTGTGTGTGTGTGTGTAAAAGACACATATACACACACAAACACACATTTTCTCTGTGGTTTAGAGGAAGCAGCAGCAAACGTGTTTGTTGTATGCAACTGATTGCAAAGGATTTTATGGTTACCAATGGTATTGTTGCTGCTGCTAGTGCTGCTAGTGCTTCTACTGCTCTTGCTGTCGTTGACGATGACGACAATGCAAAAATACACAACAACAACAGCAACAACAACAGCAACAACAGCAACAACAGCAACAACAACAACAACAGCAACCGATCGCAGTAGGCAAAAGGGGCAGCTGATGCAACGCTCCTAAGTGCAGTCGGTTGGCAGACAAGCTAGGGGCAGCTGGTGTATATACGGGGGACACTGCGTTGTTGCCACATAAGGTGTCGCTGCAGCATACAGAACATGAGCCCATGACAACACCAGCGGCAGCAGCAGCATTCGAAGTAGCCGTAAAATGCCAACATCAGCATTACATGCGGCAATTGCTGCTGCGGATTTGCAGTTTAATGTCGATGCTATCGAAATGGAATCCTGAAAAGTAGACGCAAGCCAGAGATACGTCGGTGTAGAACAATGTATGCATGTGTGTGCTGTTGTTGTTGTTGTTGTTGTTGCAGTAGCTGTGCCACAGCTCTGATTAGCTTAGGCCAATTGCCAAGGCGTTTGCATAAGGACGCTCCTCCCAAATGAAGCATTCTCTGAAAGTTGACTTTAAGTGGTCAGGTAATAGCTAGAAGTGTATGCTTCATGCAATTTGCATTTAAAGCGACCAACTAATCAATTACAGTTTATATAGTTGTGCATTGATGCGATACATAGCTTAATATACTAAATTTAATAAGTGTTTACCCTGCCAGATTGAAGTGCATCTGAAGTACATACTTTTATGGTTCAAGTTAAGGTCTTAACATACTTATCTATAGTCAATTTATGCATCATATCTATACAAATACATTTTCCTCTATATATTTGTCTATATATAATAATACTCTACTCTCTATTGATACCATCTATTAATTTATCCATGTTGAATGTTAAGCTTTCATTCTTTAATATAATTCAAATATTCAAATTCTCTAGTTTCATTGCTCTTCAACGCCAATGAGATACTTGTGTCTACCCTTCGAGAGCTAATAAATTCAGTAGTTTCTGTCTACCCATAGATCTTTTCTCATGTAGTCATGTATTCAATTGATATGTGCAGCATTTGGAGTTAAAAAACTTTTAGTCGCATGTTAACAAAAAGTAGCGGAAAATCAAAAGGCTTCACGTGCCACAAATGAATTCCGTTTCCCACTCATCTGCAACACATATTCTGGGTCGCACAGCTTTTGTTGTGGACCGATATCCAGCGACAGCCCCGATGTTGTTTTTGCTATCAAACGCATTGATTTGATTTCAAAGCTTGCAAAGCATTTACATTTGCCCGCACAGCTCTTCGGCTCTTCGGCTATGTGTGTGCTCGTTAACAAAAGATACTTACATATGTATGCATTGTATCTTACAGATACTTGCTGGCAGTTGCCTTTGTGTTCGTTCGGTGGGGCTTGCGCCACGTTTTTCTTTTTATTCTCCTTTTGCTTGGTTAGATTTAAATGCCGAAATTTCAATGCTGTACACATCACGACACCGGCACTTCTCCATATGCACAGTATCCTACACCTCTCTCCCAGGGGCATATCTAAATCTATGTGCGCACGTGTATGTGTACGCGTGTGGGTGTGGGCGTGTGTGTGTGTGAGTAGTCGACTCACATGCGGGCATACGTGAAAGTGTAATCACTTGTACTTAATATGCAGATGATGACAATGTGACAATCAAAATGGTTCCAGGTCGCTTACCTTACCCCGTCTGCTAGACACATTTGCTTTCTCTCCGTCTCCGTCTCCCGCTCAGTCCATCTTGATCATTCGCTATGTATTCGTGCAGGATGACGTTATGGCAATCTGATTATTATTATCATCGTTAGAAGTAATGCCTCTACTCTGCGCATGCAAATCGGATTTCCCTGCGCTGATTTCCTACAGGCATCAACACATTAGGCCACTCTCTCGCAGTACTTTGAATTCTAAAAAGGCAATTTGTTTTTATTTTTATGACATGAATTGGTTGCTTATGCAATATAAAGAAAACTGAATATTCAATATGATATAATAATATGATAATTAGTATTTTCTTGAATTATTTCCTTTTAATTGGATGGCAAAAGGAAATTAATAGATTAATGGAATTGAGAGATGATAAATGCATTTCTAAGTTATAAATATAGCTGTATGCTATAAGTCTTAAACTAGTTCAAATTGGAAATCTTCTGTCGTAGCTCAAGACTTTAATTTTCACTCATATTAATCTTCTCTTAAATTTATTAACGCTCAACATAGCTTCATGAAGTGATAAACTGCGGCAGCCAGAAAAGTTGTTCACAAAAAATGAACAGCTTGGAACGTGAGTGTGTGTGCGTGTGTTAAGAATACAAATGTGAGAAAAACAGTTTTTTTAAATTTTATTTTAAAAAAGAAACCACCCATACATAAGCGAGGCAAAAGTCCGAAAAAACTGTTGATGAAACTGCAGAAACATGCGCCACGACTTGTTCAGCTGCAGTGCAACAGGAGGCGGCGTGTTAATGCAGAAGGGGCACAACTACAACAACAACAACAACAACAACAATAACAATAACAACGACCCTCGACGGCAAGTGCCAAACTCGTGATGAACTGAAGCTGAAGCTGGGTCCGGTCAGTGGTCCTCGAACTCGTGGGCTCGCATTCATCACGTCAAGATTTACAGACGGCCGCACGTCGCGGACGCATTTCATGTTCTCCTTTGAGCCTTTTGCCTTTTGCCTTTGGTCTTTTATGGCCCAACAACAGCAAGAACAAGGAGTATGCCCTGTGTTCTTCTTTTAACGTCAGGCATTGCCCTGATGAGGCAAGTTGTTGACTGTACCCTGCCACGCCCCCACTCAATGGGCGGTACTAGCGCTTTTGTTTTCTTTTTGATTGTTTGACCATCACTTTAAAGTGAGTCAAGTTGCCCAAGCCCCGATATGCGTGATGCTCGCTAGCTTACACATACGCACCTTCACACACACACAAACAATATAGGACGTAAGCGACAGTTCGAAGGTGCGAAGTGAATACACAGAAATGTTTTGAAACCTTTTCATATTCCGCTCTGGTTAGCTTTGTTCTAAGCGCTTAGTTTAACCAAAGTCCTTTAATAATATGTCAGTATATATATCCATTTCGATTTCAATTCAAGTAAATTATTATTTCTAAATAAATCAAATTCTATTTACATTTAATTAGAAATTTCTATAATTGTAAAAAATTTGTTAGAAATATATTGAATTCTATTTGCCTTTGGGCTTTTGCATTTAATTAAAAAATTTTGTGCTGGCTTATGTTACGGTTGCAGTTAGTTTTCGGTTATGCTTTTTTATGCGTAACGCCCACATATGTTGCCATGTTTAATTGCTTTATAAAGCCGCAAAGCAAATGCTACCCGAGCATTGCCGAGAGACAAACACAGACAAAGAAATAAGCCCACAGACTCATTATGGTATTTAGCCAAAGAGTTGAACATGAACGCGGCAACAAGGCTACACAAAAACAGTTACACACACACACACACAACAACAAAAAGACAACACACCCGCACTCATAGAAACAAAGATGAAGACAACAACGCGAAAGGCAATTTTAACTTTTGTGTATACCTCATGGAAAAGTACTTTACATTGTTGTTCTGCCATAGAAATTTTCTACGAAGCTCATTTAAAACACTTGTGTCCTTTCTGCAGTAGATTACGAATAGACTGCGCATATGTTGCTTTGCGGTTCTCCCATTAGGACAAAAAGAAGAAGCAAAATACAGAAAATAACAACAGTTGAGATTTGAATATTTTTAAAGACAAATTTTGTAAGTGCACTTTTTATTTATTTCTTTTACATTCATTAGTAATTTTTACAATATATCAAATTTAAAATTGTTAATCATCATACGCCAGCTAAAAATCTGTTATTTTGCCTATCCTGTTCATGACCACTTGAGTCCCTGTTAATCAATCCCTCAAACTTACCCGATTCGTTAGAATCGCCTAATTCTTTCAACTCTGGCTACATTTCTGTGCCAGCGTATTTGCTGCAATCAGGATATGAGTACTGTTAGAGAGTCTATCCATGTTAGTGGAGGACAGCAGCTGTTTACATACCACAAGCATGGAAATACATTAAAATTTGAGGAAATAAGATAAGTGAAAATTAATCTCCTTCAGGAAAGAGCGTCGCAATGTTTGTGCAATATGCAATTACAGTCATATCGGACAGATCTGGAAATATCTGTCCGAGGAATTCCAACAGAACTGGCTGATTACTAACAATCTCATAATATTCCTCATATGAGATAACACCATCTTTGTCCAAATCAAACTTGCTAAATATAAACTCGAGCATATCCTGTATATGAGCAGGTGTCTATCATATAGTATATTCTTTTTGCTTAGTATAGTTATCTACGTACCGCCTGCAACTCCTTGACTTCATCGTCATCGTCACCTACAAAGAAGTTATCGATGGCCATGCCAACAGTTTCGCGGTTCAGTACGCCAGACGTGGAAGTAGTATAGACCTGATTTTTCAGATATACGGAAGATTCACACATATATATATATATATATATATATATATATATATATATAATTGAGTGAGAAAAAAGAAAACAAAATTATATAGCACCTTATAAGCAAACTGAATGCGTTCGTCCAAGTTCTTGCTTAGGAACACGGTAAATAACTTCATCCAGGCTTCAGGGCTAATATACACTACATCAGCTGTTATGTTTAGCAAAATACGCTCTATAATGGTCATATCGTAGATACGAAAGAGCACAAGAAATAAATTGTACATCTGTTTCTTTTTCATTTGCTTGGCGGTTGGTCCATTCATCTGCACGAATTTGTAATAGATAATTAGAAGACACACGACTTCGGTGTTGGTAAACTCCGTTGAAGCGGTAAACTGTTTGATCAAAGTACTGTAGAGCGTTAGAAACTTGGTATTGGACATGTCATCCATGGTACTATCGATGCGATTCATCTTGGTGTCCTTTGTGGTATTTGGCGTGCTCTTAAATAAGTGTGAAATCTGTGTTTTTTAGTGTTCTGTGTTAGTCTGTATATGTGTCTGTATGTTTTACTATGAGAATACGGAGACGAAAACTAATACTATCAAACATAGGCCTACTTAAAATACAGAACTTTATATCTTCTTTAAACATACAAACTATATATATATATATATATATATATATATATATATATATATATATATATATATATGTAGGATAAGCTCTTAGAAACGGGTACTCGGCACGGGGCTTAAGATTTAGGATGTCTTGAAATTGGCTAGTCCCCCATTTAAATGGGGTTATACTGAAAAGTAAAAGCGATTCCAGGCGCGAACAGGTTCAGTTCAAGACCGACTTACAGACTTGGATTTAAAACCGCCTATAAATCATTTGACCAACTTAATGCTTATATTCGCATTATGATTTGTATATTTGAATACACTTTTTTTAGCCAGCCAAACTTTGTAGAGGACCACTGCCTATCGAATCCGCCTTTACAGCAGTATCTCCTCCGCTGACTGCATCCGCATTCAGACCTTCTGATGGGGTGGGTGCATCTGCATATTGAGGAGTAGATAGTGCGTCAGCGTCGTAGAAAGGTAAAGCGGCGGACATGCAGTTGGCTGCCAAGACAGCTAGCACAGCGGTGAAGAGAATCTGTAAGTAAAAGACAACAAAATCAGATTTCAACTTGCCAGAGAGCAAACTTCTTTGCATTCTCACCAGTTTCATGTTAATTATATGCTCCGATTCAAAACGATGACCACTTTCGGTTTCAGTATTTCCATTTTATACCTTTTTGAAATAATAGCTGCAACGAATCGGTGTACGTAATGTATCGATTTCACAAAATAAATATGCCTGACATCTCTAATGACACGAGCGAAACGAAAACGAATCGGTTTTTGTACTGGAACTAAATCATGGAGAACATTATCATATTGCGTGAAATGCGGGAAATTTGACCTTTTAATTATTTTACTCTATCCTATTCTATACAGCCTTCTCTAAATATATAGAAATATAATTACTAAAATATGTTTTTCTTGCCTATAGGCTTCATACTATAATAAATATATATTATATATATTAAGAATAAATGATCAAACTGAGCCCACAGTAACAATACTATTTGCAGATTGTATTTCTGTATGACAGAACGAAAGATTACATTTTTTAGACTCTTACAACTGCCAGCAAAAACGAATTAAAATATTCACTTGATGATATGTGACTTAAAGCCAGATTTTATTTTCATCTTGAGGCCGCGAATTCGCAATTCTATAAACGATGCGAAATAATCCACCTTCTACTAGGGGTTTCGTTGTCAGCTTACAAGTATTTCGTGGGGACTGAGTCACAAAGGCGTGGCTGTCGCCCTAAAACAGAAAGAAAATGTAACGAGCACAATTTAAAGGCAATAAAAGCGAAGCAAAGACATAAAAAATACATCAGAGTCCTCACGCACTGTTCTATGTCTGTATGTGCTGCCATTTTTGTTTTTGAAATAAATATTTCAATGGAAAAATGTTTTAAGCCGTGAGCATGAGAAATGCGAATTTAATAATCCATGCTACGCATCAGCCAGAAGGATGCGAAGCCTGCCGAGGACTTCAACTGGAAATCGGCGGAAATGGTCGTGCAGCCATTTTGCTTCTTTTTTTTTGTTGGAGTAACAAATGTTACCAGCCTTTTGGGGCCCGACTCTTGTAATTGTATGCCACACATGCTGTCATACATGCGGCTTTACAACGCATGCCCCTCCCGCTTCTGCCCTCTCCTGCCCCCTCCCCCACAACCCCTTCTACGACACGGCAGCATAACAATAAAAAAAAAGATTCACGCGCCTTAATGTCGGCAAGTTGACAACACGGAGTGTTAGCGGATTTACAACACAACCACAACACACACACAACACATAACATACTTCGCACAGCTCCCAAGCACAGATACACACACACACACACACACAGCCACAGATGTATATATATATATGTATATATATTAAAGCCAAAGGATTTTTATTGTGCTTGGCAAACAGTTTTGATTGATACATTTTGCATTTGGTATTTTAAAGGGCTTACAACGCAATTTCTTAAGAATGACAAATTGTTTAGATGTGTTGCTTTAAAAATTTTAAAAACTTCCATTTGATTTAGATATCATTGCATTGATCCTGAATTGCTTTTACTTCTATTCAATGCTACCTTTGGACTTACCACAAAAGCCGTGTAACTCGGGTAATTATACCGTTAGTGGCCAGCATATTGCACTCAACCTAATTATTGAAACTGCTCATCCAAATATATATATATATACATATATATATAAATACATATATGCGAATGTATTAACACTGACTGGCGCTCGGCATGCGGTAAGTCGGTTAAGTAGCTCATTAATTTCAATTCATTCAATCATTTGAGTCAAACGCATCCATACAAAAGGTGCAGCTTATATTCGAGTCAAGGCTGTTGTGTACTTTAAATATGGTTGAATCATGAAATGGTTTTAAAGCTAAATTAACAAATAAAAATCAAGTAAGAAACCTTGCCTGAACCTCGGCCAATATGCGTTTTTAAATATTGTGCATAGCTTGTGCTCAGTATACACAAAACACATATACACAAAACACATCCAGTTACATATATACACGTATGTACGTAAGCATAAAAAGTGTATAACTAAAATAATTTTCTACAAAATATAATATTGTATATAGCGTGGTTCAGTTCAGGCTCAGTTCAAAACCAATTTGTAGTTTTCAAACAACCAATAAATAATTTGACCAACTCGAAACTTATGTTTTCATTATGAATTGTATATTTGAATACACTTTATATTTAAAAGACTATTTTTAGCCAACCGTACTTTGTAGAGCATTACTGCCTATCGGATTTGAATCCGCATTCTATGCAGCACCTGCTGAGTTGGTTGTGTCCGCATTCTAAGCATCATCTTTTCCGCTAACTGCATCCGCATTCAGACCTTCTGATGGGGTGGGTGCATCTGCATATTGAGGAGTAGCTAGTGCGTCAGCGTCGTAGAAAGGTAAAGCGGCGGACATGCAGTTGGCTGCCAAGACAGCTAGCACAGCAGTGAAGAGAATCTGTAAGTAAAAGACACCAAAATCAGATTTTAACTTTCCAGATTGCAAACTTCTTTGCATTCTCACCAGTTTCATGTTGATTATATGCTCCGTTTGAATACGATGATAACATTCAGTTTTAGGCATTCCATTTTATACCTTTTTGAAATGATAGCTGCAACGAATCGGAATAGCTACGGGTGTACGTAATGTATCGATTTTACAAAATAAATATCCCTGACATCTCTACTGACACGAGCGAAACGAAAACGAATCGGTTTTTGTACTGGAACTAAATCATGTGGAACATCATCATTATGTGTGTACTTTACCTTGACCTTTTTAGGAATAGGTTTCGACTATATGAAACCAATTTAAAATGTGCATGCTATAGGCCGTACCTATAAGGCTCTAGCTCGTCGTCCTAATCAAGAATATGTCATCTCTCCCTTATAGAAACGTCATGACTTGCAAACAGATATATACAAAATGTATAATCCATATTCGTTACCAACTTGTTTCCACTTGTTAATATTTACTTTATGGTGTCACTTGTTACTGATTGCATTAGGAGAGTCGCCATATCTAAATCTCAAGTAGAACACTCCATACACATTTCACTTGATCAGTACTGTCAGAGATTAATTACTGTTGATAACAATGTAATTTGTAGCTGCCCTGCGCTGCTGTGTTAGCGCCTTTGTTGTCCTTGATATCGGATTAAATTCTTGTAACCAACTGTCGACTTTATTGTATCTGCAGGTGCGCCACTCGTGCAGTCCACTTCATCATTATGCTTATCATAACGAAACAGCCAGGTATGCCCAGCTGAAGTATGCCCAAATACTAGTTGCTGCCACACAATGAACATTTGATGAACTGCATTGTGCATGGGATTAATTATAATTAATTTAGAGATGTGATGATAGATAAAAGAGGTCACAGGAAGAATATCGGACAGCGGACTTTTGGGTTTAGCTTTATCGGGAGATGCGCACCCTTTGATGATTCAATTCAAAGACCGCAAATTAAATTGAATATTACATTTTGAATACATTTAGCTTAAGGCTTTTCGCTTTATATATTTTCAAAATTAAAATGAATTTGCATAGCAAACGTCCCATACACATATTGCATCGAATTTTTAAAATAAATAAGTATTTGCTTTGAATATCAAATAATTCGAATAATGGGCAAAACGAATTGTTGTAGTTATTTGCCCTACGTAAAGCTAAATTAAATTTATACAGTGTATCAGTGCACACTACAGAAACTTCAATTAAATGTTAAGCTGCAGATTATCTTATTATTATACAACTTATGTCAACCCAATATGTTTTACAAAAATATAATGCACACTTTGAAATGTTACAACAAATTTGAATATGCTTTTCTTACATTTACATAAGAAATTATAGTTAATATTTTATTATTTTCTTATAAAATAGATTCGATTTGTTATAATTTTAAAAGAGCTTTCTAAAATATTACTTAATTGGTCCATTTATTTCTCGAACTTCTTCATTTTATTGCTGTTAGGGTCAATACTCGTTAAGTATGGCTGAAGCTTTGTGTGTCTTACCATTGCTTTAATTGAAGTGCGTATATAGATCTGAGTTCGTTGGGCGATTGCCGCACTTAAATGCACAATGTTTAATTAATCCCCTTGAGTATGACACAAGCCCCTACTTAGGAAGTAGTTTGGTAGCGACTATCAATGGCCAGTTGAGTTTGAAAAGCAAACAAGCAATTTGGCTCGAGATACAATGCAAACTGTGCGGAAAAGTCAAACTCAACTTTAGTGAAAAGCAATTTTCGATTAAAATTCCAGTTGGCGATTCAATTAAACACTAATTAAAAGACATTTTTCCACCGCTCGCAGCTGGCACAGTTAACAGCCTTTTGATATGTCCCCTTAACCAGTCCCAGAGCTCAGCTGCCAGTTCGCAGCTCGCAGTTCGCACTTCGCACTTCGTACTTCGCAGTGCTCAGCACTCGTTGCCTATTGGACAGCTGAGCTGTCAGCTTGGCAAAGGACCCTGTGCTCTGAAAAGACTGCCAACAGGATAAGGCGAGTCGACAAATGTGATAGATGTGGGTGTGCGTTGGCTGGAGCTATGATGCAATGAATGTCATAAAGGAAGTAAAGAGAAAAAGACGAAGCAAAATCAAAGGCAAAGTTTTTGCTGCATTTTGCTTGTCTTTGCAACTCATGCGTCGCTTTTTTTTCCACTAGTACTGCGAATGGGTTAATTTTTTGCAGTCGGTACGCTTTTCCTTTTAGCTTATATCGTTCAAAGTAAATGGTATGGTGGCATTTGAATCATTTCGCTTAAATGGAAATCTAAACAAGGGCCAACCTAGGGACTTTATCAAAATCGACTGTTTAAAAGGGGCGTTCCACTAAAGTGAAATGTTGGAAATAGAGTGGCTTAGTTTCATGCATAAATTAATGAAGTTAACTTTACTTTGAGTAGCTTTATCAACTGATTCAAAATGTAAACTATATATATATATAGGCGTCTGAAAAGTAAATGCTCATGTGACGCAGCATTTGCTATAAATCTGTCTATAAATTCTCAAACAGGCAATAAAACATTGATGCTTCACTTGCAAAAGTCTAAAGAAACTACACAGCTAATATTTTAGATAAACTTTAGTTTTAATTTTCATCATAGTTGCTAAGTCAGTTTTGATGGTTTACGCTAAAATTATCTGTTCAATTGGGATCTCAAGTTTCTGCACTTTCTGCCAATCTCCTGTTCAGCTTGGTTGAAGCATGTCAAAGGCATTGGCTAATTATAAATCTTTTATAAGAAATTTAACCAAGCGCGCAATTTTATACGTTCGCCACATTGAATGATGCTCGCCGCTAGTAAGAAGTCCGTACCATTTTCCGGATGCTTGGCGTTGCATTAGGGCGTTGTCGCCGTGACAGAGCTGTCATGGCCAGCCGGGTGCAAAATATCGAATGACACGCTGTCGGTAAACTACTTAATTGCATATCCATCTAATTAGCAAAGTTTTTACGACGTCATAAATAACTCAGAGAGGATGCTGCTGCGCTTGTGTCCAACGGTTGCTACAGTTACCAAAGCGCTATCTCCTTTTGACTGCAACATTGGTTTGCATATCATTTATCGCTATGCTAACAGTGATTACGATTGAAATTTATAATGCGGCCTTAACAAATTGTTTGTCGACCGCCTTCAAACTTTAAATCTTGAGTGAAAAATTTTGGCCAATGCGCACTCGGCAAAAGTTGTGGCTGGCTAATGCCATAATCCGCTTTGCGATTGAAAATTCATAGAATTAATTTTTATTGTAAAAAAAAAAACGAAGCGAAAGCGGGCCTAAGCTAAGGCACAAATAATAATGGCCAAAAAGCGCGAACGTGATCGAAGCCAAAATCGGAAGCTGGCCAAAAAGCCCAACCTCAATTCCAATCCGGGCTCAATTCGCATAAATTTCAACTAATTACAATTTCAGTGTCCGGTGCACACAATCAATGGAAAAACCATAACAATTACAAATACAAATAAAAGGAAAGCTGAAAAAAGAAGGAGAACAGAATATTGGGGCAGAGCGGGCACAGATGACGGTTATGGCCAGTGCGCTTAATGGCTGGACGTGAGTGTGCTGGCCAGAACATGGCATGCTCTATATGGCCATTTTGTGGTCATGGCCGGGCCAATTGCCCGAACAACAACTACGGCAACTGTTGTGAGGGTGCATTGGTGCGTCTTTTGTATTTGTGTTTGTACTTTTGGCTTTGTGCGGTTAAACCCTGTTGGACGGCGCGACCACAGTGAAAACTCATTAATTTATTCTTCTCGTTCGTTTGTTGAACTTAAAATAACAGCGTTAATCCGCTTAGCGCCGCCATTGACTAAAACAACAACAACAACAACAACAACAAGAACAGCAACAATGGAGAAGCTCACGCTGTATCTGAAACTAAAGCAGCGCCTCCTGCTGCTGCGGTTAGTGGCCATGATATTCAACTGAATCGTGAATGCCGACAATGACTATGACGAGGCGCTGCAAACAAAATGAATTAAGGCAACCGCAATGACACAGTGACAGTGGCACAAAACACCATCCAGACGTACATACATACATACACATATACATGTATATAGATGTATGTATATAGTTACATTGATGTAAATATCCGTTTATGTCTCGTTGGTTGGTTGGTTGAACGACTTGCACTTGGCTATAAAATCTTGGCTAGAATAGAATTTGGGGCACATAAAGTGCCGACATACATACACAAACATATTTAGTTATGTGTGTATCCCCTTTTTCGGATCATTCTCTAAGTACAAAGTTGGAAACTTGACTGGAACTTGTGGGTCAAGACTTTACGCCCATAAAGTCAATTGCTGACCTTTACAACAAACTTGCACAGTCAGAAGGTTCTTTATGATTGTACAGAAGTGTCTCTTTTATGTATGGAAATAATTAAGCTAACTAGTTGAGAGTTAGATACAAGAGTAAACGCTTTTATGTAAATGAATATCATTTAATTTGAAGCTAAAATGCTTAGAACTAATTTGCTACACAATTTTCCTCAATCATTTGGGCAATTGAACAATGATACATGAAAAAGAACTCATATTAAGACATATGAAGAAAGATATATATGTTATAATGTTATAATAATCATAATTAAACAAATTTATTAAATAGTTAGCATATAACAAAAAAACCTCTTTAAAAGAAAACATACACATACATACATGTATACGTATGTATATACATTTTCAAAAACTCACTTCGATAAACGATAAAAGCTCAACGCGCTTCTTCAGCATGACTTTTTGTGCACGAGTTGACAGCTCTGTTGGAATACAAAGTAAAAGTGGGAATTTTCAATTGGAGATATTGTAAAACATGAGTATTCTGAAAATGTCCAGTAAGTGTGTTATATAGTCAGTTATCATTATCCCCATAACTCCCAATCGTATCAACAGAAACGATCGCTCAGCGTACCACTTTGAATACTTCTGCAAAAGTTGCATTCATTGACTCAGCGACTCAGCAGGAGAAGCCTACATTATGCCAGACTTATGCCACACTGCGCATCTGCCTCAGATATGGAGAGAGCAGTGCAAACATCTTCAATCGATTGATCAACGTGTTGGAGACAACGGACTTCGTGCGCATTCTGAACATGCTGCCCGACGAGGAACTGAAGCGTTTGCTGCCCATGTTGGCGCAGCGTTTGACCCGTCTGCGTCTGGAGATGGCCGAGATACCGGTATTGTACAGCATCTGTCGCAAGATGGGCGTGCCTGAGCTGTTGCTGGTGCGCTACTGCGATGTGGCACTAAATAAGACCAGGTCGAATAGCTCCAGCTCCAGTTATAATTTACAACTTTTAGGCCAACTGCTGCCTCGCCTGGAAATACTCAATGTTCATGCGGCTGTGGTGGCGCCCTTTCCAGAAAACTTACGTAATCTGCGAGCGCTGCTCTTGCGCCAGGGAACATCACAGCTAGTGCTGGATCAGATCTGTGCTCATTGTCCGCAGCTGCAACGGCTGTTCCTGCGAAACGAGTCGTCCGATTTGCTGGATGCGACGAACCTTTTGAAATGTTTTCAGTTGAAGGAGCTACAGCTGCCACTGATGTTGCGCTCGCCATCGGCCGTCTGCCATTTGACACATCTGGAGTATCTGTCGCTGCAGCGTCTTCAGCTCTGGCCGGGCATGGACTGGCTGCCTATTGTCCGGGAGATTCTCATTGCCAAGCGCTACGAGCTGCGCGCTCTAAGTTTTGATGGCAGCTGGCTGGTGATGCCGTTGGATTTGTCGGTGTTGCAGCTGAAACATTGCTGGGCGTTGCAGGAAGTGCTGTTGAGCAACTGCAAGCTGGCGGATCTAACGTCGCCGCTGGAGCTGCCACTCAGCTGTTGCCGTTTCGGCCTGCAGGGCTGTAAGCTAAGCCGGCCGCTGTGCTACCTTCAAAACAATGCACAATTGCAGATGCTCGATTTCTTTGACTGCCAGCTTGTTACTGGTGGATTTCAACTGCTGCAGCGCATGCTTAAGCTACGCCAGAGTCTGCCCACCATAACGCCGCTTCAGCTGCGCTTTAGCCGCTCAACACCACTGCGTGCGGAGCTAACCAAGTGGTCGGCCAGAAGGCGGCAGCAAAACGAACCTTGGCTGAAGGTGATGGAGTTGGACGAGGATGTGGCCATCTGGAAGCAGCCGATTGGCACGATTAGCATGAGATTTGGCAAGCCAATTAACTACACGCCTGACCTTGATGTGGGCAGCTCTGCCTCGAATCCAGTCACACCGATTCGCTAAGGGAATTTCAGCTATTTCATCTTTTATCTTTTTTTTATATCTAATATCTAATTATTATAGTTTTGTCGTCAAATGCTATGTCTCATCTCTCATTTTTTTTAATATAATAAGCAAACATTTATTTTAAAATACAAAAAATTAGGCGCATCAAGAAAATCTGGTCAACAATTAGTTATTTTATGGAAAGATTTATTGCTTTCAATTTATATAACTCTATTTCAGCAATTATTTAAAATTGGATTAATAAAATCTATGGATCTTTATTGAATGAATCAATGGAATTAAAGCATTTTAAGAAATAACTCCATATCTTTAAGGATGCTTAGTCTCAAACGTTCTCCTCCACTACCATCCATGCAAATGAGTTTAAGTTTTCTTCCATAAAAAACTAAAAATATCGTCATAGTGAAATTTGCCGTTGTAACTTGCGAGGAATTTAGATTTCATAAGGGGCCCTTCTACTGCCCCGCCGAACTTAATGTTGTTTGTTGTTTAGTGGTCCAAGCACACGCGTGATATGCCACACCCTTTGGGGCAAATAAGACAATCGAAATTCGATAATATTGAACGAGAGAAGCGACAAACCAGGCCGCAGGCAGCGAAGGATTGGGTCAACAAAGAAGTCACACAAAACCCGGCCAAATCAACTCGGAGTGCTTTCAGCTTTTGAAATTCGATGACAGACTAGATGGGGAAAAGCGGAAAAGGGAAATACCATATATATATATATATATATATATATCTAAAGGAAAATTGCGCAAAAAAGGCAAATAAAAAACAATGAAAATGCCCCGAATGCATGCTAAATAGAGGATTTAGGTAAATGGATTTCTAGGCATTTTCGCATTTGCTCGGGAAATTGAATATAAAGTGTGTGTCAGTGTGTGTGTGTGCGCTTGTGTGTGTGTCCCTTTTGTCTTCTGTGATGACTATGTGTGTGCTTTTATTGGTGTTTATATATGTGTTTATGTGTATGTGTGTTTGTATGTGTGTGTGTGTGTTGGCGACCAACGTTAATAGCCAAAAGTTTAGGCAAAGATTTCATTTTATTATGTGGAAATTTATTAAAGCCTTTGGGCCAGGACGAGGGATTTTAATCGGTTTGCGTTTTGCCCACGCCACTTATGCCCATTGCCAGTGTCGTTGTTGCCAAGGGCTGAAAGTTGAGTGTTGTTGTTTGTGGTGTTGGTACTATTGCTATGCTGGCATCATTTCCCAGCGTCCTTAAGCCATGGCAATGGAATAATTGGATATTCTTGTTACTTATTTGTGTAACTACTGCTGTTGCTCGATTCTCGGAAGCAGCTCTGGCTGACAGCACCGGCTGCGGGTCCAGCTGCTGACGATGACGATGACGTTGATGTTGATGTTGATGTTGTTAGCTTTTCAAAATGCTTTAAGTACGTTTAATGGCTCGCTAAGCTGCCTTTTGCAGCAGCCACAAAGTATCTGCCACAACAAGAAACGGAAACGCTTCGCGCAATGCAAAGAAAAGCGAATCAAAATATATAAAGGGGAACGCACTTACAATAGGTCACATTTCGCTTTATATCATTCTATAATAAACAACTTTTCTGCTTTATGTGAATTTCTGATTTACGTGAATATTGAGAGAATATTCTGAATATTAATGTGTTTAACTTAATTACTTTAAAATCTATTAAAGCTGTCATAAATCACATTAATTTTAGTCACAATTAATCAAAACGTAATAATATTAGTCCATCGGATCCAATTGATTTATACAGCTTAGGGTATCCATGGTAAAAGAAAAAATAGTTTCAAATTTGCTGATTGTTGTATTTGTATATCCCATTAACAGACCAGTTGCACTGCACTCAGCATATCCTCAAGATAGAAAGGAAAAGACAGGCAGAATGAGGGAAGAAAGAGAGAGAGAAAGAGAGAGAGAGAGAGAGAGAGAGCTAAAATTGACACAGTTGACGACAACAAGCAACAAATTTTAGATATTTTTCTTTTACTCACTTTCTTCGGCTTCCTTGTTTAGCTGTTTTAACTTCCGTTTTTGCTGCTGGCACTTCTCAGTTCCCATTTCTCATTTCTCATTTCGCTTGTTCACATTTTTCTTTTTTAACATGCGCTTTTGCAGTTAACCCAACCGCTGCACCACTGCACCACTGCGCCCCGCCGTCCCTTGGCAGACGCCAACATTGTTGGTGACAGTTACCATTGGGAATTAGCGCGGTCTGTAATAAGGATCGTCATCGCCCCCATAATCATTGGCCAGTGTAAACCTGCACTTAGTGTGGTCATTTCGCTTGCAGTCGACCCCCAAGAGATGAAGAGAAGGCGACCTGGAGCCGCGAGAAACACGCCTTCATGCACTGCATATTCAGCAGTCGGCGAGCGACAGGGCGGGATGTGGGTGGTATAGGTGGCATGGAAAGCGATGTACCACTAACTGAAATACTCTTGGGCGCAAATGGTAGCGCGCTTTGTGCGGCTTCCGCCTCGTCAGCTAATACCCAAATGGATGTTTAGTGTAAGTCGCCTCCATTGTTGCTCCTCAGAGTCCTGGTTGTCCTTTGGCGTGGACATCGCTGCTGCTCGGCTGCTGTATTTTCATTTTCTCACATCCTCTTTGCTTTAGCCGGCTTTTGTGGGCCCCGATTCGGGTCTGGGTCTGGGCAACGGGACCGGCAACGCAATTACGTAGCCTGTTATTGTTGACGGAGTCCAAGTTGTTGCTCATTTCTGTTTCTGCTTAAAACTTAATGACACTTTTAGTTAATTATCGCGGTGGATTTGCAAAATTAAGCGATTTGGGTATAATTACCAGGGATTACTCTACTCAACCCAGCTCTTTCCCTTTTTTTCCTTTTCTTTTTTTATTGGGGTTTCCTCTTTGTTTCTTATATCCGCGCGGACCGCTGCAGCGATTGGCAGGTTGCGGTTAACAAATCAGATTTAGGAATTAGTATACCAAGTGCTTAAGGCAAAGTAAGTGGAAAATTAATGTTTTAAAAAATGTTTGCCCCGTCTGTAAAGGAACTCGAAAATGACAGCTTTTTATGAGTTTGGGTATATACATAAGCTCAGTCTTTTATTATGTGGTCATTGTCTGGCATTTTAGATAATATAATAATTTAAAATAATTAAATAATATTTATACTTGATATCAGACCAAACTATCTTCAAGCCAACTCAGCTGTAAACAACTTTCTCCATGATTGATTTATTATTTTATCTAACATTCTATAAAATATTTGCTTTCTATAGTTAGTAACTATATCATAAAGATAATCAAACGCATTCACAATAAGAAATGAATTGCATTGTCTTATCTACTTGATTGAACAACATTTATAGCCCATCCTTATGCTCTTAACCTACTTCAGTTATGTTTCGAGAGCAAAGGAACCTTCTCTAGCTAGCTAAGCGAACTTTTAATCTAAAGTTGAAACAAGCTTTCAAAATTAGAAAATATTCACAGCAGCTGCATGTGTGCCGGCAATTAGCCTCCAATTAATTTAGAATTTTAAGTAAATTGCATAAAGTTTACGCATGCGAGAATAAATTTTCGATAGTTTTTTTTCTATATTAATATTAATGCTCAGTTGGTGCTCAGGTGCCTTCCAGCAGGCGAGAGAGCCAGACTCTGAGACTTACGTTTGCAAATAATTTGTGCGTTGAACTAAGCGGAAAACCGAAACGCAACCGCACAAAAAGTTTTTAGACAACAGTTTTCAAAGTTTTACAAGTGGCGCAGAAAAACATAGAATGCAAGCAAAGCGTTGTGTTGTGGAGGTGAGATGAGTTAAGGGGGTAAGGGGACTGTCGATGGAGCTGAGATGAGGCTGGCTGGCTGCAGAAGCGGTAACTTGTATTTGCCCACTTATACAGGGAACGAGTTAAAATTTATTGGTATTTCGGCTAAAATCTCGCAAAGTATAAACCACTTAGGTGCAACGCCTAGGGGCGGCTAGCGGCTGGGGCGTGGCCATGGCAAACATTTTCGTATTTTGTCTTGGCTGCACTTTTATATTTGGCTTGCCCTCAATTGTTGTTGCTGCACTTTTAAGGCATAAATCAGCCATGAGCAGCGCCAAATGCCAAAACTAAACCTTCTCGCACACACTCACACATACACACACATGCATACACATCGCATACACAGACTAAAGTGTGTGCGTGTTTCGTTTTAAAATCAGCAGAAGGTAAAGCTATAGCAACAACAATAACAACAACAGCAAATGGCTTATATTACTTGCTGCAACAATTGCAAGTGTTGTGAACCCAAATATAAGCCCTGCTCTCCTCTTTCGCTATATACATATATATTCCCCTAGGTGTAGCCTCTGTTGCAGCCTGCTTGGCGCGCATAAAGTTTTATTCTGCAGCAAAGTTTGTTTATTTTTTATTATATTTTTCACACGGCATTGGCTTTTAAACGTTTTCAGATCGTAAAAAGAAAGAGATTGTATCGCAACAGAGATACCCTGTAGACTAAGGGTTGGTTAAAGCCTGAAATGTATGTATTATAATTATTATTTATATTAAGTATACGCCTTAAAAGTAAATTTATTTACATATTATATTAAATAAAAGTTCGATTGGATAAGTTTGAATTGGATATTTTATGTTAAATAAATATGGTCTACACATTTAAATAAGCTTTAAATATTTGTTTGTGGAGTAAATTCTACGCGGCCTAAATATTTTTTTAATAAACCCTGTTTCACTCGATAGGGTACAACCCTTATTCAACTTCATTGGCTTGAAAGCCCTTCACGTTTCAGTACGGCAAAAAAAAAGAAGGGAAAAAAGAGATTTCATTTAATTTCCGTGGTCATCCACATGAAGTAGTCTGCCTCGCATTTCGAGTGCACAAGAGGCGTAAAAAAAGTACGCAAAAAAAAAAAGAAGAATCAAAAAGAAATGGACTCTGCATTGAAAAGTGGCACGAGGCACGCGGCAAGTGGCAAGTGGTAGCCTATTAGCGAGTGGCTACAAGTCGACCCGGAATTTGCATGCGAAAAGATATTATTTGTTGAGTTGCTGTCAGCGCCTTAAAAGCCCTCTCGAAGAACGAACCACTCGAAAAGTTTGAAGATCGGTTTGCGGTATTAAAAGCTTATATGATAGCCGAGTTCTTAAAGCAGAACTAAGCAAATATTTAATATTCTATGTTACACTACTTTCAAACCAGTTATTCTTGAATAGATTTTGACATACGCATTATCAAACTTATCTTCCTTATTACGTTTTCTGGTCAGGTTCTAAGCTCCTACCTCAAATTAGCATTTTAATTAAATCAACTGCAAGCTTCAATACCATTGGGCTCTGCAACATCAACTTGCACGTTCTGCACGTGAACAGACCGGAAATTACATAGGTCTTCAAAGTTTATTTTTTTTTTTTTGTATTTTTTTGGATTTTGGCTTTGACATAGCTTTCAGATTTTGTAGCTTAGTGTACACTGACCAGGTCAAATGCCGGCGACAGATTCCTTTGAGGCTTCAGCCTCTATACTCGATGAACATCTGGTGATGATTTAATAATTTAATTTTTTGCTCTCAGCTTCGGTTCAGTTTTCGGTGCTCGAAGCTGGGCGCTTGGCCAGGCTTTGACTGCGACATCCGCTCAGCGTTAGTCCGGGCGTTTGGTCAAACGCACGCGACTGGGGCCAGTGCGTCGCCGGTGTCCTTTCTGGTTGGTAGGTGCGGCTCAGTGCGTCAGTGGCTGGTGTCAGCATTGAAATCCAGCGAAGCAGAAACTTGGCAAAGCTGCCGGATACGTGGGTGGCTGGGCCGTGCCCCCAAGGAGTAGGCTACGACACAGGCCGTAGCTGAGACTTGTGCTCCGAGTAGATGTCTTCAGGTTTAAGTTGGCGGAAATTGTCTGTTGTAGCGATATCCTGCTGCGTTTTATAGTCGCGTTATGAACTCCCGCTCTCTCTTTCGGTCTTCCTCTGCCTCTGCCTCTGCCTCTGTGTGTCGTTGCTGCAGCCGGAGCTGTTAGTGGACGCAGATGGATTAATGACAGCAACGTCTGGTACACACTTTGGCCCGCAGTCTGTAGTCCGCAGTCCTCACAGCTGGCAACTGTCTCAATTTAGCTTTGGCACATTCGCCATCTCCTCGCCCACGACATCATCATCAACTTTCTTTTTTTTTTTTTGGTTTGTGTCTCTGTTCATCTTTGTTTTGCGCTTTGGAAAAACTTTTAATTAATTTTTCATATTTTATGCAACAGCTCACCTGTCTGGGGTCGCCTTTGGTGTGGCTAAGGCCAGCAGCGCAGCTCAACTGTTCCACTGTTGCAAAACTTCATAATGTGTAGCTAATTTGTGGCGATTGCTTTTGATTTACATTGCATAAGGTATATATGCGAACTATGTATATGTGGGATATTAAGGTATTTCTAATATGGAGAGAAAAAAGAATGTGAGAAAGGTATTTAATTAAATTTTTTGTGTCGCTGATGATTAACAAATATGAAAAGAAGTGCTGAAAGTGTCACACCTTTTCTCGTATACTAAATAAATACACTTTTCATTATAACTAATGCATTCAATTCGTTAATCTCCAAATTATGCATCTAATCACTCTTTCATTTCATTACACTCATTCACGCCTTTGTCTACTTTCTTGTCTCCCTCTCCGTCAAGTTTTTGTCTCTAAGTGATTTTAATGTTGAATGAAACTTAAGTAAATAAATGTTTTTGTCATATTAATAAAATATATTCATAAATTACAATATCTCAGCGGATCATCGTTCAATCATAAATCTAAAAGCATCTTATCCAACTCATCCTAACTAGTATTTTCCAATAATTTGCATTTACAGGCGCTTTATTCATACCTACAGCTTTTATGCAATTATGTATTTGGGAAGTTGTGATGCGTAAGTATATAAGTAAGTATATATATATATATATGCAAATGCTGCAAATGCAACTGGTGCAGTAATGAATATTTATAATGCACATAGTTCCACACTTTGCTGGAAAACGCTCTAGTTCCTCATTCTGGTCAAAGGAGCTGGTTTTAATTTATTCGTTCGCATGACTTTCATTTGTTTCACTTTCGACAAGGAATTTTTAAGCGTAGAAAACTTCCAGAGAGTCGACACTCAAAGATATATACACACTACTGCTGGAGTGCTCTTACACACACACACAAACAAACGCACTCACATTGGCACAGCAATCAACTGACAAGGAGAAAGAACGAGGAAACAGAGTGGAAAACAACACAATTTTACTACTGCAATCATTTTGAGCATTTGCCTGAAAGACAGACAACGGCTGTTGTCGAAGTGCTTCGAAAACTGAAGCTTAGTCAAGATTTTCCAAGAATTTTCCAACAGCTGTATTTCAATTTTTTCATTTCGCATTTTCCTTTTGCATTTTGCAAGTTTGATATGTGAAGAGCTTTTTTCACTTATTATGAGCAGCAGCAGCACATTTGGTCTTTGTTGCATGATTGTCGCTCGTAATTGGGTGACTGTGAGTGGGTGTGAGCATGGATTGGCAGCTGTTGCAGCTTCAAAAAGGCATGCAACAAATTTGCAATCGAATCACTTGGTTCAAATTAAATTTAAAGACATATACTATTTTACAACGTTGGATATTCAGATTTCATTAGAAGCATTTCAAGTGCATAAGTCGTCGCTTAGTTTGATTAAATTATAGTCTAAATTTCTAGCGTCATTAAATTCCATTGTCAATAAAAAATATTAAATAATCATAAATTTGCCAACACACTTTCGTCAATATGCTTTTGGTATTCTATTTCAAACCAAATTTCATAGAATACAATTATATGGGATTTAAATCTATGTTTATTTATATATATACATTTTTTGCTCTCTCTCTCTTGTTGATTATATTACTATTTGATTTTGCTTAAACGAGTTGCTCTTGTATCAATTTGTGGACTGTACAATTCCCAACTCACAATTTAATTAAAATTTAATTCCCAACAAAGAAATGCACGTTCCGGTTTGTGTGTTTTTATTTCAATTAAATATTGTTTAAGAAAATGTGGCACGCAGCTGATGTTTGAGTCTTAAAATTCAATTTCAAAAGCTGTGCTGAAAGCTTAAGAGCTGCTGTAAACATTGACTTGTATTTGTCATCAGCTTATAGATGTAGATGCAGAAAAATTTCTTTTATATACTCATATACTTATATATTTTGTGCGAATTTTCAACTAATAATAGTCGTAGTAAAAAGAAGAATTCTTCTTATAAACTCTAAATGCTATTAAATATTCTATTAAATTTAATGTCAACTTTCAATGTACTATCTAAGCTTTTCGTTTACTTACGAAATATGATATATATAACTGAAACTGGAGTTACGTTTCAACTTTCAGTTTCAGTTTCAGTTGGTGTCATTTGTACGTAAGCATGACCTAAATAACTGTTTATCTTTATAATGATTGTCAGGCCGCAATGTGCTTGCCAGAGCAAGATTCTGGTCTCGGCGTTGGGGGAGCCGTTAAGCTGAAATTGTTGTGATTTCTGGCGCGGTTATTGTTAAGTGCTGAATAAATAAATGTAAATTTTTCAAGATTATAAATCGTATGCAGTTGTAAACAGTTTGCAGACAAGGAAAAGCAGCTGTAGCGGGAAATTGAAAGAAGGGAGAGCCAGAAGAGATATGCTGGGCAGCTAGCAGTTGAGGAGAGCTGGAAGCTGGGAGCTGGTGGTTGGGATGTGCCACAGTTGCATAAAATTGCATACGGAAAACTGTGGGACCACAATTTCTGGGGCAACAGCATCGATGTCGATGTTGGCTCTGTGCGGAGGCGCTACCATGTGCATCCTTCGAGGACATTTCGGTTGCGAGGCACGTTTTAAAGGCTTGATTTATGCGCCCTAACTTGGATTTTACAGCGCGCTCGGCACTCGTTTCATCTGGCTCCGGCTATGGCTCCAGCAGCCGCGCCGTCTCTTATACTCGTCTTCCATGATTTTGTTTTTTTTTTTTCTCCTATTTTTTGGAGTTCAGCTGGTCGCCGGCGCTGGCAGTAGAGCTGTCAGTGTCGTATGGAAAGGATTATTTAGCGTCAGCAGCGGCTTGCAAGCGTCTCAGCGATAAGAGCGCAGGACTAACGACAATGGAGGCGATGCGTCGGAGGTTTGCGACCGCTGATGACGACGAAAAGCGTCCCGATCAGCGGCGAAGCTTTGCCAGGGCTGCCAGCTGGAGCGAAGTTGCAACGGGGTTGAAGAGAAGTGGACGTACAGTAAAGCCAGGCAGCGCGGAAGCTGTGTGTCAGCTGTGCAACTTCCACCAAAATATCAGCCACTTTAGCCGCAGATAAAGCTGTCGTCCTTTGTTGTGTGCAAGTGTGTGCCTGTGCCTGTGGCGGTGTGGGTGTTTGTGTGTGTGTAGGACACAGTTGTGCGGGCAGGGGCAGTTGGTAGTATCATAAAGTGCGCCTCGGCGAACCCAAATACACCAAGATTTGGGAGTCAGTGCGTCGCTTTTTAACATTCCTTTTTTTACTTAATGCGCAGTCACATATTGCGTGAATAACAAATGGAGACACTAAGCTTTAGACTGTATTTGAGACAACTAATATATGAATGTATTACATATATCTAACGATAGAAAATCTGATTACCTTCTTTCACTACTCAACAAAGTGTAAAATAAAGAAAAAGTTGCAAGTCAAGTGAAGCCGTAAGATCTGCTATGCACAGCTTTGATTTTAGGTGTAGTTTATAAGTATCACAATTTAAATGTTTATAGCAAGAGCTCGAGTTTCGCAATTCATTAAAAGTCAAGTACATAAAAACACAACAAGACCTTGAGTGGTCTTGAGGCCATAAGTTGGCCGTGTATAACAGGACCAACTGTTAGTATATATATATATATATATATATATATATATATATATATATATACGGAATGAAATTATGCCTGACTTGCGAACGAAGTTGAACCAAATATTTGCATCTGTCATTACAAGGACCAATGGCCGATGGTCGCGAATCGCGAGTGGAGGTTTTTGGTGGGCTTTATGAAATCATAAAAGTAATTAATTGATGTGTGTATGTGTGCATGCCGAGCGTAATTGCCGGCCCGGACAAATATGCCGTGTACGGCCATACACAATTTCTGCAATTTTTCAGCTTTCGCTGTTGACCAAAGAGCCCCCGAGTTGCCTACCCGCTGCGCTGCGCAACCGTAATGAAACTTAACAATTACATGCTGCAAGGCCTGAATTAAATTTTGAGTTGTGGCCGGTTTTATTGCAGATGATAATTGCTATGTAATGACATTGCCCATATCGATTGGCCACTATGCAGGTTCTCAACGGTTCAGTGCAGTTCGCGTTCAGTTGGGCCCTACTACCAGGCTCTCCACATGACTACGCTTTTCGCTTTACCATATACGTTGTGCATTTTAATTATCCCATTGTGCGCCGTATGAGCATATTGAATTGTATTCGTCGCGATATTGCAAACAAATCTCTGAATCATTAAAGAAACTGAAAGGCCTCAAAGGAAAATGAAAAGTTAAGCTTAATCGAATTGCATGCAAATGATGAAAAATAATTGTTAAAGTTTCTTGTGTTTTCTTTTTTATACCCTCAATCTATTGAAAATAGAAAGAACTCAATCATTTTTTATTGCGATAACTCATCCCGTTTCCTTAGGTAAGCGTACCTTGATCTCCAAGTCGGGCAGTCCCCACTAGAGCACTCTTCTGTTAAAGTATATACTGTTTTACTGATTAATTATTTTCAATTGAATTTGGGAAGTATAAAGTTATTATTGATATTATGCATATGTATAGGACGGACTCCAAGTTTAAGTCAGTCAATTCCCATATGAGCAGTCTTCCGAGGCTGAATAGGTTCAGTTTAACATCTATTTGTAGTTTTAAAACCCTCAGTAAATAATTTGATCAACTCGAAGCTTATCTTTACATTATCATTCGTATATTTGAATATACTTTATATTTAAAAGACTATTTTTAGCCAACCGTACTTTGTAGAGCATTACTGCCTATCGGACTTGAATCCGCATTCTAAGCATCATCTTTTCCGCTAACTGCATCCGCATTCAGACCTTCTGATGGGGTGGGTGCATCTGCATATTGAGGAGTAGCTAGTGGGCCAGGTTCGTAGAAAGGCAAAGCAGCGGACATGCAGTTGGCTGCCAAGACAGCTAGCACAGCGGTGAAGAGAATCTGTAAGTAAAAGACACCAAAATCAGATTTCAACTTGCCAGAGAGCAAACTTCTTTTCATTCTCACCAGTTTCATGTTGATTATATGCTCCGTTTGAATACGATGATAACATTCAGTTTTAGGCTTTCCATTTTATACCTTTTTGAAATCATAACTGCAACGAATCGGAATAGCTACGGGTATACGTAATGTATCGATTTTACAAAATAAATATCCCTGACATCTCTACTGACACGAGCGAAACGAAAACGAATCGGTTTTTGTACTGGAACTAAATCATGTGGAACATCATCATTATGTGTGTAGTTTACCTTGACCTTTTTAGGAATAGGTCTCGACTAGATGTAACCAATTTAAAATGTGCATGCTATAGGGCGTACCTACAAGTCTCTAGCTCTGATAGACGGATTGACTCAACTCGTCGTCCTCATCAAGAATATGTTATCAAGAATATGTTATGACCAACTGACTTGACTTCTTTTAATGTAGTTCTACTGTGTCTTGTATAAGGCATCTTGCTTACCATCATAGGTTATTTCTACTTTGAATCCTGTGGGATCGACTTGCAGGTGGATTAACCAATGTTCTCGCTGCAGTCACTAGTAATGGGATGCTCGCTTGCTTTAAGCGCTAGAATAATCCATAGTAACAGAAATGGCATACAGTACTTACGGAAAACGAACATCGTCGTAAAAAGTGAGTAAGTATTTTCAATTGATATTATATTTACATATGTACAACATGGAGTCTAAGTCTAAGTCAGTCAATTCATATAAGAGCAGTCTTCCGGGCTCGAATAGGTTCAGTTCAAAACTAATTTGTAGTTTTAAGACCCCCAATAAATAATTTGACCAACTTGAAACTCATCTTTTCATTATGAATTGTATATTTGAATACACTATATTTAAAAGACTATTTTTAGGTCTCCTCTGCTTTTTTATATGCATCCGCATTCTGACCAAAATCTAGTCCCTCGCCATCATCGACAGGCAAAGTAACGGACGTGCTGCTGACTGATAAGACAGCTAGCAGAACAGTGAGAAGAATCTGTAAGTAAAATATACAAAAAAAAGAAAAGATTTTAACTTGGCAGATTGCAAATTCTCACTAGTTTCATGTTGATTATATGCTCCGTTTGAAAAAGATGATAACATTCAGTTTTAGGCTTTCCATTTTATATCTTTGGAAATCATAACTGCAACGAATCGGAATAGCTACGGGTATACGTAATGACATCTCTACTAACACGAGCGAAACGAATTATAATCGGTTATTGTAAATCATGTGGAACATCATCTTTATGTGTGTACTTTACCTTGACCTCTTTAGGATTAGGTTTCGACTATTTGAAACAAATTTGATATGTGCGTTCTATAGGGGGAGAAACAAATTGCAAGTCTCTAGCTCTGATAGGTTTTAAGATCGACGCTTTTATACAGAAAGACAGACAAACGGGCGGTGGGCTAGATCGACTCAGTTCGTCATCCTGATCAAGAATATATGGATATATATATGGGGTCAAACACGCTTTCTGTCTGTTACGTAGATTTTAACAAAATCATTATGCCCTGATATCCCATTTCTAATGGGTTCATAGTATAATTTGGATTTTCGATAACTAACTCAAATTTTAGAGACTAGAGCTTTGGCAGAGGAACAGATCTGGATGATATCATTATTGTTCATATAGAAAATGCATATAGAACAAATGTTATTCAACAATTAATTTCCCATAACGAAGCCCATATGCACAGCCAAAGAGGAGTCGGTGCGTAAACTGCTTAGTAAGCAGCAGATAGTGCTTATGCGTTCGATTGTTTGTGTGTGTGTTTTATGTATGCATAAAAGAAGCTTAACAGCATCATCTCTTTGCAGGGTTCAGAGTATATCCTTGTATCGCTTTGTAATATGTATAGTGATTCAGGTAAAGATACGGAAAACGTAGACTATAGAAGCTCTAGCAGGCGAGTTCATTTACACGTGTATTTCACATACCTACTATATATGTCCTTTAACAAATTGTATTACAATTGAAATTTGAAACCCATTACAATACTAATTACAAAAAAAAACGTGTATGAATGAAATCATTTTAAAATATTTTTAAGATATAAGTAACAAAATGTTGGGCTTAAATAGTCGCTAAAGACCTGAATAAACAAATTTAGGGAGTTTAATGGGAAAGTTTAAGTTCTTAAAATTACATTGTATAATAATATAATAATATAATAATAATGTTGTATAATAATTTCCGTCATATATAAACAGAAAAGGACTGTTTTCCCGTAGACAAGCGTTATGATAATATATACATATTATTTAAATGCAGTCACTTAAGTGCATATTGCGTGAAATGCTTTAACAAAATACAAACAAAAACAAAACCGACTTATGATTTTTTTTTCTTTATATTATATTTTATTATTTTAATGTGCTCATGCGTCTCATATTACGCATTGTAGATAAACAATAATTACGCACATTTAAGCACGCGTAAATTAACATTGCTATACAAATATATATATATATATATATATATATATATGTATTATATATATGTGATTATGCACTCTGTTGGTGTCCATGGAAGCATCAGCATTTGAATGCTCATATCTGGCGAGTTGGTGTGGGATGGGTATGTGGATTGGGTGGGTCATTACAGATTTATCGCAACGAAATGTAGGTGTACACGATTTATGCGCAGTTTGCTGAGAGCGACAACAGTAACGATGCCAACAAATCACTGCACAAAACAACAACAATGAAGATTATATGTGGTATTCGCATCAAGAAGCGCAACAGCATCAGCAACAGCAACAGCAACAACATCAGCAACAACAACAGCAACAGCAACAGCAACAGCAACAACAACAACAGCTGCTGGCCACTGGCAATGGCAACAATGCCGTGCAGGGACTCAACGGGTGCGTGTGTGTGTGTGTTTGCTGATTGCCCGACCATAATGTGCGGCTGCCCCAAAGGGCAGCCAGGCCTCTGACTGCTCCAATTCCCACAGCCACTCTGACAATTCCACTCAGCCCCCCACACCACGTGCTGCATGAATGTAGCGTATCACTTAATGTGTGGTCAGCTTCAAGCGGAAACGGAAACGCCCCACAAATCGTGGCCTAATGATCAGCACTCATTTAATTAATTGTTGATAACAGTTTCATACGGCACCACCAAGCCACAGCCCTGGCGCTGACCCTGGCCCAGCACCACCTACTATGCGCAACTGCGTCACAGGCTGTGCCAGCGAGCCAACCAACTTGTTAACCAAAATTCAATCTCCATGATAAAGTGTCTGTGGGCTTGACTCCTAATCATATTGTAATTACCTACGAGATAAGTCACATTGCATATTCACTTAACAAATGATATAAACAGATTGCAAATAGATGGATACAAATGTTTCGATAATGGTTTTTCTATACTCTCATTTTCTAGCAGATTTTGAAATATAAACATTATGTCTACAGACATTTAACTTCAACAATTTGTATTCAGTTCCCTGTGATAGGTTTGCAGAACAAATTTAATATTTCGCGTCTTCATTTAACCATATGCTCTGAAGCTAAATCATCATTTATGCAGTTTGATAACTGGCTGTGTATGTGTGTGTATAACGGGCTTGCTTGTATGTACTTGGGTTGGCTTGCATAAGTTGAGGCTGTTAAAAGATCATTAAATGGGGCTGGTTGAAGGGTAGAAGAGATGCGGTGCGCAAATTGCAACAATTTGAGAGGACTTCGCTCCACATGCACATCAATTGCAACAACTTTTATAAACTGTTTCAACTCAAATTATGTTTACGAGAGACCACAGAAAAATTGACAAGGCGCTGGCGATGCTGGATGCTGGATGCTGTATGCTGTATGCTGGATGCAACATTCACGAAATGTGCCAGACAGATATGCCAAGAAGCCAAGGCGCACCAACAAATTTGTGGCACTGCATGTGAGGGGTTGCCCCTTCAAACTGCCTGTGCCACAGGCAGAGTCGCGAGCTGCTGGTGTGTGCTGTGTATTGGTGCGATTGCGGCATGCGGCATGTGGCATGCGGCATCATTAAGCGCATCATTTTTTTGGTACTTAAAACTTCAGCAGCGTTTCGCTGTAACAACAGCTGAAACAACAACAACAAGAACAGTAACAGCAACAAACGTTGCCGTTGAAAGAGACGTAATTTTTAATAGTTTTCGCAATTAAATCGTAAAATTTAACAACTTTGCGCAGTTCTTAACGAAATTGCATTGGGCGCAAGTCGCCAAAATCTGACACTGATGCATTTCCGGTTGGCAGTAGCCTAACTTTGCAAGCATCAGAATCTCCCTCTCTCTCTCTCTCTTTCTCTTTCTCTCTCTCTTGCTCTCTCTTTCTTGTTCTTACCAAATTGAGCAGCTTTGTCTGCCTCTTCGTCTGCGTTGAGCGCAATGTGAATATCGCAAAGTTAGCTTATTTGCTGTTGCCCTTCGCCATTTCCATATTAACTTTATGTTTTCTTTCAGGCAGATCTTAAAACTAATTGCACTTATAAAGTGTTTAAAGCTGGCACAAAATATTATAACACATTTAATATATGTTTTGTCGATTAAGTTGGGTTGGGCTTCACTTTCAATACTTAGCAAATAAGTTTAAAATAAAGTTTCGATTAAAAATTTTCCTTTCTAATTAGGAAATTAATCTGATTTGTATTTAATTCATATTATTAATCATTTCTCTTGGTAAAGAACCCAGAATTTCTGTCAAACAGAACCAAATCTACCAAAAGATTGTAAATCTTGTGACCGCAAATGCTTGTGCCAAGAAAAAGCGTCGACATTGGCTTCGAGCACAGTTCGCATTAAGCCATAATTTATATTCACAATGCCAGAGCCAAGAAGTAAAAGAAGCTGGCATATATCGATGCTCTTCTATCCGGTTCAAAATTCAAATGGCCGGACTGGTTGTTGTTGCTGCTTCAGCTGCTGCTGCTGCTGCTGCTGCTGCTCTTTGCAGCAGGAAGGTGCAATTTATAGGAATTCCATCAATTCTGAAACCATGCTCTGCTCCAATTTCAAAATGGTGGCATCCAACTGTGCCGTTTGACCCGTACCGCATGGCAATAGACAGCAGCCAGCGGACAGCGCTTTGTAGCTGTTGGACAAGCCACCCGCACCAGCCTCCATCCTCCATCCTCCATCCTCCAGCCATGGCGACTGCTAGCCCGCCCGCCTAGCCTAGACAGGACCAACCGCTCATCATAAATACAAAGCAGGCAGCGCTTTGTCAGCTGGCCTGCTCTGACACTTTTATTGGCTCTTGTGTCGCTGAAAGGTGCTCAGCAGCGATATGCCAGCAGCATCCTGCAGCTGTTCTCTACCGAGCCCCAGCCCAGTCTATCGCTTTGTTGGACAACGCAACGCACGTCTTTGTGCAACGCAAATGAAATTGAAAATTTTTATGATGCCAACGTAGCCGGAACAGGGCGCCAAGGGGCGCGCCCCTAGTGGCTCGGCTGCTGCTGCTGCTGCTGCTGCTGGCGCCGAAGGAATTTTGAAAATTTAAGCAGCTGTATAAAGTTAGTTAATCTGCTGCTGATTAAGATGCCCCAACTTCTTGGCATTTACGGCATCGAGGGCCAGGCCCGTATAATTTTAATAGTCTCCAATGGGCGACACGCGCTGCTCCGGTTTCAGCTCCAGCTCCAGCTCCAGCTTCAGCTCCAGCTCCAGCTCCAATGTTTATGACCGTTTGTTCCTTAACCGAAACTACAGCTTAAATATTTTGCGCAAACTGAAGCCCAGCCAAGCGAATTTCCACGCGCTAAAAGTAGCTGGCAAGTAACAAGCTTAACCGCAAAACTTTTAAATAAACTTTTGTTGCTCGTCGTCGTGCTGCTGTTGTTGCTTGCAAAATAATTCAGAGTGCGCCCGCGCGAGCGGCATAACTATAACTTCCGATTCCGTTCCAGCAAAGGGGCCAATGGCGGGAGTCAGAGAGTAAGAGTTACTGTTGCGGGTGCGCCATGTAATACAGTTAAATATAAATTCAAAAAATATATAGAGTTTGTGCAACTTTTCACGCTACTCCGCACTTGCCCCTCTGCTTATATTTTGCTCTTTTTCTAGTTTTTTTTTCTCCTTTATTTTATTTTCTTACTCGTGCAATTTGCATGAGCGGCAAACACCCACGAACAACTAACAAGTCCTGCTTGACGGCAGTAGCAGCAGCAGCAGCAGCAGCAGCAACAACACCTACAACAACAACAACAACAATGGGAGTGGCAAGCAAACTTCCGGCTGATGAATAAGTGTCTGCGTGGTCATGTGACTGCGTGGGGGAGTGGCCGTGGGGCGTAACTATTGCCATAGCTGCTTGTTTGCTGTGTGTGCGTGTTTAGTTTGTTTGACTGTAAAATAAAAAAAGAAAGAAAAAAAAAAACAAAATAATAATAAAAACAACTTCCTAATTGCGAAAATAAAAATCAACAACTGCCGCAACAGTCGCAACACCAGCAGCTACAAAAAACAATAACAACAACAACAACAATTAAGTGTGAACAATGGGCAACAATCGAGGCACACGTAACTGCTCATAAAACTGAAAACTTCCAATCAAAATGTCTAGCTGTTACTATAACGATAGTGAATATATATGTGTGTGTGCGTGTGTGTGTGCAGCCATTTTGCCATTCAGCCATTTAACATAACAAAACACTGCGCTCTGTTAAAGATGCAACATAGTTTTACAGAACTTACCTCTGTTTACTTACCGATGATCTACAGAGTCATTTAACAGGGCTAGCAGCATTGCCAGATTCAAATTTTACTCAAATTGGCACTGTTATTGTGAGTCGATCCCATTGCATTCTTAGCTAAGTCTCTGTTAAATAATATTTGTAATTATTATTTTAGATTGCCGACAAATTTATTTAATTCAAAATAAGAATATTAAGCCCATTGTAGCGCTTGGGTGGCATTGGTGTAGAATCGCAGTTGAGCATAAATTTAACGCCGAACAACTCGGACTTCCGCTGTGACCGAGCGGCATGTTGTTGTGCAGACTGTGCGGACGTTGCTGGGCCGCAATGTTGTCTCTGTCTCTCATGCTGAAACTTTGTATGTGTGTGTGTGACTGTGTGAGAGACTGAGTGTGTTTGCTGCGTGTGTGTGCGTATACGGTTTAACAGAAAGTAAGTGGGCCCAGGGCTCACAGCAGTGCCGGCAAACAAACAAACCAAATGAAGTTATACAAACTCTGATAGCGGCAGCAACAACAACAAATAAACAAACGCAGCTAGTCCTGAGGCTTGAAAAAATGTCGGCTCATATTAATTTGTGCTATCTCAGTGACGTTTTACATGCGTATTGTTCTTGTTGTTGTTGCTTTAATACATACATACATATGAATGTAGATATACATTGTTGTTGCTGCTATTGTTGTTATTGTTGCTGCCGCTGTTCGTTCGCGTGCGCAACTCAAGCAATAAATTTGATTTGTTTAGCAATTTGTTGCATATCGCACTGCGCATACGCCCCGTGCATTCATCTGCACGCAGTCACGTCTGTCGTCGTCATTGCCATTGCTAGCTGCTGCTGCTGCTGCTGTTGCTGCTGCTACTGTTGCTGTTGTTGATGCAATGTCTACTGCTGTTTTGCCCCGCGTTTGCTTTAGTTGCAGTTGCTTTAACGATGAATAACGTGCTTTGTGTTTGTTACTATTTTTTTCTTTTGTTGCTAGCAACTGCCAACTTTATGCGACATTTTATGCACTACAACTGACAATAATTTATTGTGAAATATGCTTGTATATCAACTGATGTGCCTCACTGTTCACTATCCATGATTGCGAGCGTCTATGTGTGTGTGTGTGTGTATGTTTAATTACTTGAAATATTTAAGCATCGCTCACAGCAACATATCGCTTGACTAACTTACGTATTTATTAGTAGTAAATAAATAAAATACTTTTATGAAGGAATTGATTGTAAGTAAGTAAGTAGTATTATTATCCATAATTTATTCATGTTGCAATGAACTCTTTCTTTCATAACTCTAGGCGATTGCTTGCACTGAGGCCAGAATGCATTTGGCTGTGGTTAAACTTAGATCTTTCTCGCGGTCGATGTCAATGTCTTTCTCGTTGTCTGTGCATTTGTATAATTAATAATAATTTAACATATACTTAATTTTAATTATTACTCAATTAGGTCAAAACAGTTACAATATAAGCACCGAGCTGTGCCAGCGCGATGCTCGTAATTAAGAGCGCGTGTAATTAAACAATTTTCGCAGGCCACAGACGGAACATGGAAGGGAAAGGGTGCGGGGCATGGAGGTTGGCAGCTTCAGTTGGGTTCTGTTGCTTGGTCGCAGTTCTTGCCGCCAGCCGCGTCATTAGGGACGCTTTGTGTGCAAATTTGATTTCATAACATTTTGTCAGTGCTTCGCCTCGATTTGGCGCCTTTACGATGCACATAAATTTTATGACCAAGTTGAACTTATAAATAGTTGACGAACTGGCGCACAACTGTGTCCTAACAGTCTAGATGAACTGACGGTGCTGACGATGACGATGACGTTGACAAATCTCATCAGCTTGCAGACGACAGCGATGGTGATGGGGAAATGAATGGAAATTTATTGAATGCGCCCAACGAAATAGTCAAGTTAGTTATACTTAATCAAAGTGTTCATAGAATTATTTAAGCACCAATGCTGTTCAGGGTTCAAACGAATTAAAATATATGATAAACTCATAATAAACTCATATGGCGGATAATAGGCAGCTAATCGAATGGCTACTATGCTGTTTCTACAGATCTACAGGAAATTTTCTTATAAGAACTGTCAGAAATAACTTAAATACAAATAGATTCCTCTTAGCTATTGCATATGCTGTAATAGACTCTGGCTTTAATCTCAAATTACATTTCGACTGAAGCTTCAGGAATTTAAATGCCATTAGACACTAAGCAGGAACCAAAGACAAACGCTATACACATATCACACCCTTATTTATACGAAACCAAATATATAGATATGTACAGCAAATGCAAATGGTAAACAAAAAACAGTCTGCCTGAGGCGAAAAAGGAACAAAAATAAATAAAACTTCATATCTGATTGAATAATAATGTGTGCTTAAGGACTTAATGTGCTGCTGCCAGCAGCTGGTTCCAGATCTCAAGCATCAAGCTGAACCAGAACAGAGCCCAGACTTTTGTAGTATTCTTTTTTTTTTGTCCCATACCTTATGTCTCTTTGCAGTAAATAGCACTTGCTTTGCGAAAAAAAAGTGCAAAATTACAAATAACAACAAAGGCAACAAAAAAACGAACTTTGAAAGGTTAAGGCTCTGCGTCCAATGGGGAATTTGTTGTTTGCCAGACGCTGATTGCCAAAAAGTAAGAAAAAGCATGTTAAAGCCAGCGCAGGAGAACTACTTCTAAATAAGCATACGCACACATACGCATGCATTACAATACTTTGACAGGACACATACAACAGCAAAAGAAGGTAAAGGAAAAAAAAAAATTGAATTTTCTTATCGCACGTTTTCAAATTAACCCAAAGCACAAACCCCACAGGACTGTGTGTCAAGCTTATTTAAATTTGCTCCATCCTAACAGCCCCCTTTTGGCATTCGTTGCACCCTTTGCATCCTTTGCACTTTGCTAGCTATCATCATTAGCAGCACATTTAGATAGACATCTACGTATGAGATCCTTTGGTATTTACCGGCAACCAAAGACCAAAGTGAACAAATAAATGAGAAAACGAAGTAGGGTATAGCCCCTGAGAGCTTTCAACTCGGTTGTAATAGATTGCACATTACTGGGTTCTAAATTGAAGAAATTTCTGTAACCTTAGCTTGAAGTAGTGCATGGTGTGATTAATCAAATGATATCAACTTTGATGACTCGAGAGGTGACATGTAAACTATGTGAGAAAGCAATATACAATTGTTCTGTTTCTGTATAGAAATAAAAGTAGTGATCGCCTCTCTGATCGACACTCTACAGAAGATTGAATCAGGAACTTTACGGGTCACTGTTAAGAAATGATATGCACAGACATTACGCTATATATTAAAAGTGACAATGAACATTTAAATTGAATTTATTTAAAATTCAATAAAAAATATATTTGACATTTAGAATAATAAAAGTGGAAAGTAAAGTGCATTGCAGTCTGTATGCCTTGTAAAGTGAATCGGCTGCATCTTGACGAAACCTGATTAGGATTGATTTGAGTTTTGTTTACAAATCGAAACAGTTGAGAAAAGACTTACTGATATGGCGGAATGTTTTGCCGAAATTCACCTGGAATATTGCCAGCTGGCTTATATCTTGCGACAACAATATACCGGGAATTTGTTTTTTTAGCTACGCCAATACCAAGGGTCTTTGTACTCTTCCAAATCAATTGCGTAAAACCCCTATAACTCTCAGAAAATTCTGGTTTTATCTTTCTATATAAAACTCTCTCTGAGTTAAATATATTGGCAGCATATTTGTATTCAAGTGTTTCCAGTATAGTTTCCCCATATTGCCCGTTAGCGTCCGAATACGTTACGCTATCTTTACTTGCAACTTCCTGCCAAACATCGCACAGTAATTACAAAAGAAATTAATCATCGATTTACCCGATTATTTAATATACTTTGGCATATTTTAAACAATCCCGAGATAGAGCATAATCCAATGTTAGGGCGGGACACCCATGGTGTTTTCGCGCATTGTTATGGACGTTTAAAAGATCTTCTTCAATTCCACCTGAAACACACTGAAGAACAAGACACGAATTAAACTGTGGTAGCTGCAGCTTAATTAGACTTACTAAGAACAATGATGCTGATATCCACAGCGACAAAAGCAGTACAGCCTTCGGCATGTGTCAACAAAATAACATGAATTTAGAAACTGGAATTTGTTCATCAATTGGTATGGAAGTAAAAATTGTTTGGTAATCAGTAAATAAAACTATTGGCTTACTGAGGTTTGCTCACAAGAGACTTTGTATCGAATAGGCACTTCCGGCTGCAGCTATGTTCCAAATATCATTTGTTAGACTATTTTTTCACTCGGCAACTTTGAACCAGCAGAGAATTACTAAAAGTGCTAAATAGTGTTATGGTATTATCGGGTTGTATACTTTCTTTAGTGTTCATTTTCCTGATTTTTATGACGGAAATGGCATACATTTAGTTTGAACTTCTTTTTCATTACTTTATGACTTGAAATACACTTACCAAGAAAATTAGTCAAATATTAAATACAACTTACTGTTATACACAGCCAGAGAAGTACTTCAACTTTTAATATAGCTTACAATAATTGTCCACAAATTTGGAGCTTTTTTAATAAGCAAATACATTTTGGGCTTACATAAGTGCTTTATATGAAAGTAAATTTTCCTACAAGAGGGACTCATTTTGATTTACTTCAACAAATATGTATATGTATTTTTGACAATCTCAACGATGATGTTCCTCTCTCGCGTTAATTTAATACAAGGCCAGAACCAAAATGGCAAGTAATTTATACTAACGACCTCTGATTATTATAAAGATTGTTAAATATGTTTAATTTCAATGAAAATCAAGACTTACGGAAGATTTTCGTAATATTGCCCATTAATATTGCCTGGAGGCCTATATCTTGCAACAACGTAATAATAACTATCCGCCCTGTAATAGATTGTCTGCTATGGCATTCATAGATAAAAACAGATCTTATTTACCTCTTAGCTGCGCCAATTCCAAAAGTTTTCGTACTTTTCCATAGCATTTGAGTAAAAATATTTTTTTTTTCTTTACTTATAAGACCCAGAAAGTATGCTTTACTATATTTCATCCAAGTGATAGCACAATGCTCTGGATACATATCCACGATTACAGTTTCGCCATATTCTTTGCTTACATCGCGATTTGGAACTCCTTTGCTTTTGACAAGTTGCTAAAAACATCATATTTGTTTTGGAAACTTTGCTGAGAATTAAAAAAAACGTCTACCCACCTTGGCATACGCCGTACAATCTTCGGAAAGCTTACGATCCAGGGCGATTGTCGGACCGCCATATTCTTGTCGTATATAATTGTGCCAAAAGAGCACCTCATCTTCAAAGTCATCAAAATCTGCATAAATCCTTTTTTTTGGTTGACGTTTCGGTCTCTTCGGTCTGTACCATCGACAAGTCTATTGAACAATAATTATAGTAATCAGCAGTGAGCTATAATTAAATGAAACATACGATTAAAACCGGCATAGTTAGCAACATGCAAAAAATTAATTGGGTAGATCGCATAGTAAAATTTTGAAAACGTAAAATTTTATTTATGACAATTAATTTAGGTATATATTAGACAATGTCAAGGTTTACTTGGTTGCTTGTTTTGTTCTTGATTCAATTAATATATTTGTTTTATTTTTTTTTCACATTTTCCTTCTATAGTAGCAAGAGACACATATACTCACATATACTCAAACACAACTGTTATTTTTTAAGTTCTATTGAGAAAATTGCAATTGCAACTGAATTGTTTTGGATTTGCCACTTAGTCTGCCGGCGATAAAGTATCGGGGATGGTAGAGGCGATGTAAGTTCCAGTCGTCGAGAAGATACCAGTTCGAATCTTGCGGGAAGATGTATATTTTTTGTCGCAAATTATTTCAAGCTTACACCTTTTTATACGTATGTGTGCTATATGTGTTATACTTATGTATGTGTGTATGTAGTGTGTTCAAAAACGCAGATCGGACAGAGCTCAATGTATTTCGTAGTGTGGCATACTAGGGACTTCTTACTTGTGAATAAATATATTATCCGATTTACTGGATCATTAGATATCCGTACCTATGATTTCTTAGTTATCGAAAAAACCATTAAATTAAAAACAAGTTAGAGTGCTCTAGTTGAGACAGCTCGAGTAGGAGATCTCCAGATCTCTACGAATATCCAATATTCCAAACATTCTATGCTTATTTTACATACATTTTTATTACTAGCAACACATGCACACACATGCATTGGCATGCATTCGGTATGCAAAATGTAACAAAATGCAAAACTGTATAAAATACACATGAAACTATATACAACATTTTGAGCTTGTAGCTTTAAAGATGTACGAGATATAATTTAATAGCTGAATTTCGATTACGTTTTTAATCGATAACATTAAAACGGAAATAGTTATCGAATTTTGTAACAAACTCGATCTGCGCGTGCTATGCATCAAGTCACTTATATGCTCTGAGATCGCCGCGGACGGCGAGCGGACAGAGGGACAGTGCTAAATCGACTTAGCTCATCGAGTATATATACTTGTTCAAGATTATATATACTTTATGGGATCAGTCACGCCTCCATCTGCCGGTTACATACGTTATGGTTAACAGATTATTGATTTTCAATGGGATCAGACCAGACCAGTGCGCCTTCGATTTCAATTATAACATTTCGAATAAGTGGGGCAGATTAGTTTTTGTCGTTGTAATATTACTATATAGTTTTTGTTTAAATAAATTATTTTATTTTACGACTATAATCTGGTAAATAATATACATTTAAATAAATAGTATAATTATAAGTGCCATAGCGCAAGCAATGCAGTTGGTCGTCAAAAGTGAAGATTGGCTACTGTCTTAAAATAGGGTTAAGTACTGTAGTTTTTACACAAGATAAGGAGATCAAACATACCTCAATGGAAAAATATTTTCACTAAATTGTCCAATCTCATTGCCACGAGGGTAAATTTTTGCAACCACGTAGTATTTCTCGTTTGTGCTGAAAATCAGAGCTTTATATGAGCTTCATACATTGATGGTTTAGTTTTATACATACGTTGCGCATAATCCTATACCAATAAACCTAGAATCCCTCCAAATCATAAGAGTGAAATGGGAGGCTGCTATTGAATAGTGACTATGCTCGTAGTCGTAATTGACTCCCTCTCTGTACCAATCGTGTACACACTCCAAAGGTTTGGTTGAATAGCACGTGAGATTTGAAAATAAATAAGGCTTATCGACGGGTAAATGGCGCTCGACCCTCTCATTGCAAAAAATCTGTAAATATATCGTTTGTCTATCAAGAGCTATAAACATAAATAATAACGTACTTCAGCTTCTGTCTGAGCCATGTTGGTAATTTTATTATTTTGAACTAAGTGTTGACAACCATGTAAATCTCGGTAATCATTAATTGCTTCCAGGAAAGCGAGTCGGAACAAATGCAGAGATAGGACATTCACCTGTAAACAAGGGCAGATTCAGAAATATCATTTATCAAATAACACTCTAAGCTAAAAAAAAAAATTTACTATACCAATGAAAATAATAATGCGAACTGAAACAGCAAAACTCTTACGAAATTCATTACGCAATTTAGCCAATTTGATCATATTTATCAAATCTTTTTTTTTTTTTTTTTTTTTTTTTTTTTGACAACTGTAGATTTTGTTTGTGATTACTATGATGTAGGGCTTTCGATATGCTTTTGCATAGAATAAATATATTTTTATATACGCTCTGTAATTAATTCCATTATCCAGTTAGCTGGCAGTGCCCGAAGTCAGTTTACATTTTGAAAAATACCGAGAATATAACTTACTTTGCATTTGATGTTGTATCTGCTCTTCTACTATACGTAAATTTTTAACAAAAAACAACGAAATCGTTTTTGTACTCATTTACGAAAGTGAAATGAGTATATTGGTTTTGCACAATATCCGTCTTGCTGTCCGTCCATCTGTTCGTCTGTCCGTATGAACGCAAACCATTTCGACGCTATTGAAGCTAGAGACTTGAAACTCTTGTTTGATGAAGTGAGAAGAGATCTCCGATACGCCTACTAGGGGCATGGCAAATCAGAAAATGCATTTTCCGATATTTGAGAAAATCTACTAGTTGAAGTGCTAGAGAGGTGAAATTTGGAATGTATACTCGCGTTGTTAACCCAAGATCAAAAAGTAAGGGCGAATCTACGCTCATTGAGGTAACGCCCACTAAGAACGTGGCAAATCGTATCTGACTTTATAGTGATTTTTCACTTATTCTTTTAATTATCTATAAATTATCCACGAATAAGAATAAGAAGGAAAACATTCCTTGCTCTAGTTACGAGTAATGCATTTTTGCATTAAGGTCCTTAAATGCTCATCGCGTTGCCATGCGGCGTTTGACTGGCTGACGGATTACCCGAAAACACTACTAGTGAAGCATGACAAAGGGTCGTTAAGCTGCCACCCAGCAGTTTGTTGGAGGATTTCAATTATTATAGCCAGAACAGAGGATAATGCGATGCGTTCCTATAGTCAACGGCAGCCGGATAACTCTATTACTGTCACACACACACACACACACACACACACAGAGATGCACATACGCACATGCTGCAAGATATTAACTTTTTTTTGCTAGTGTTGAGGAGTTTTGCCAATAAAAGATGGCGAACAGCCCAACGAGCTTCACTGCTCCCTATCAAGTGTCCTGGGATTGACAGTTTCCATGTGCACGAGCGTACGTTTGTGTGTGTGCGTGTGTGTGTATTGGAGAGTGTCGTACGATGGATGAGTTGTTGCCGCAACGCATGTGGCTGATGCTTTGGGCCATCATTGTTGACAACAATATCAGCGACAGCAACTGCGACAACAACAACAACAGCAACAACGACAACAGTTGGCTAAAACGCGGATGTCAGTTACTCTGTCCTCTATTGGTCTGTGCTGTAAAATGTCAATTTGGGGCCCGTGACGAAGATTTATTGTATGCCGCGACTCATTTTGATGGCCGTGCTTAAGTAGCGCAAGCAAATATATATTTATATACATTTACATATCTATTTCTTTGTTCTTTGATGTACATTTATATATGCACAGGTTACTCCAGTCTTGATGCGAATAATGGATATATATAATGGTATACTCTACGGCTCAGTAACTTTCTCCCAATGGAAGTGTGCAGGAAAATCAGAATACCAATCTGCTTCGTATCGTACTGTCAGCCTTCTCTCATAAATATTTGAATGATTATTGCAGAGAACACTGCTTCCCTTGCCAGACGAGAATTGTACTATATCATACCTTCAGGTGAGTTTAGAGGATCACACGGCACACCTAAACGACGCCATAGAGTAACACAACAAATTCTAAACGCATTTGAGTACAACAAATACTGTTTGGCAGCTTGCCTTGATCAACTCCATACTACTTGATCATGAAATGAAATTCATATTAACTGTGAAGGTATGGACTTAGATATTAAAGTTATCAAAGCTTTAGTCCCTTAAAGTGTATAGGGAGCAGAGTTCCCAAGTCTTCCTGATGTCGAGCTACTTATGCAGCTGACCATTCTTGTGCTTCAGAAATTCTACAGAGCCAATTAAATCAAGTAAGAACGTTTCAGTCGGGCTCTACCTACCGCGGAATACTCATTCTCGGCCGCACAGCTTTAGCCCATTGAAAGATATAGATTTTTACGATTTGCCACTCCTCCAATTGGTTTATACATATATCATTTTTGGCAAATCAGTAGAGGAGGCTAACATTGTTATAAAATTTGTAGTTTCTCACTGAGAAATGGTAAAAGTGACAATAAATATCGAATGCGACAATCCAATATAATTTCGCAGTACGAAAGTTAGCTACGGGCTCGTACAAAAACTAAACTAATTTCACATACACAGCCTTTTCCACATGTATCCTGGGCGTTTAAAACTTTACACCGTGCGCAGAGCCGTGGCACAGTCTGCGTAGCACCTAAGCTCGGCCGCCACCTAACTGCACGCTGTGCACTGGGCTGAGTGGCTGAGCGTTGCCACAGCCATAGCCAGGCCAGAGCCATAGCCAGAGCCACAGTCACAGTCACAGGCACGGCTAGTGGGGTGGTAGTAGGTGGTGCCCAAGAGGCAGCCGTGACCGACATTCGATGAATTGACCAATGCAACTTGTTATTTTTGTGTGCAACAGCGCGTTTCATTTGCTGCCTAGAGAGAGGGGGAGGGGAAGGGGGCTCAGGTAAGGTCAGGTTAGGTGGCAACGGGTTTGAGTGGGGTAGACAAGTTGCCTTTGAAAGTTTTTCGTTTTTCGCTTTTAGGTAGTTTTTCTGCGAATCGACAGACCACGTCTGTTTCACCTGTTTGTTTGTGTTGTAGTTGTTGTTTGTTTGCGTATTATTGCCTCTAGCCGGGAAATTGTGTTTATTTGTGTTTGTGCGTTGGTGTGCACAGGTGTTTGTATTGGTATGCACAGGTGAGCGCCAGTTTAACGCTGACAATTGTGATTTAGGCCTGGTTATGCGAGTAGGTTGGCTGTGATGCTCTTAATTAGGTTTTTCCTTCGATTTCAATTCCACTCGATGTTCTTCAATCAGTTATGTGTGTTCACTCTGTGTATTGCTGTTAGTCCATGTGGAAACTGTTTTCTCTAGTCAAACTAAATATTTGTATAAAAATTCAATTGTGTTCTTTATATTCCAATTAGTTCACAAGTTCAGAAAGTTCACTTTGCTTCAAGAACAGAGCAGCTGTAGGTCAGCCATTTACTTCCTTATGCTTATTTAATTAATTACCATAAAGCTCCATCAGCATTTGTTGTGCTGTCCATGCACTTTTCAATTCGCTTTAGTTAGGTTCTATTAAATTCGCATTAAGCTTGTTTGCTGTTCGCATTGGCTTTCATTATGAAGATGAATTGTGGCCAGTGCAACTGGGTCGTCATCTGGAACTGGAAATAAAACTGGAACTGTGTCTGGGGCTAAGCGCAGCATACATGCCCAAGTGTTTGCTCTAACCAGCTGACGGCTGCCCTCGCATGCTACCCCCTTTCGTTAAGCCCTGCTCAGGTGCTTGGCTAGTGTGTGTTTGCATTGGTTAGTTACGTCTGGGTTAAGTGCTCCTTAAGCGCTTTTGTAAATGCCATCCATTGTGCATAGAGCACACACACACTGCAAGCGGCACCTGCCTCAGCAGCCCCCCGTTGTCAGAGAGCTCTTCAATACATTGCGCATAATCTAATCAAAATTAATGAGTCGAACTGCTCTGAAGGTAGAATATACCTGATTTAAAACTTTCTAAAACTGTTACAGAAGATAAACTTGTTCAGCATCAGAATTACAGAATCTGATTATCAAGCGATAGATTCCTTGAGGAAGTTAAAGGAGACTGGCAAAGGAAGTTTCCAGTAAAAGACTCCGACAGAATACTAAAGTTTAAAATTCTTCAATAAAGTTGACACAGTTTGCTTTCAAGCACTACAATTTGACTTTACGTAATCGACATACACATTTTTCAATTCCAACAGCCTTAGTTTATTTTTGAGTTTCGAGTTTAGCAGTGCTCCAATTTCAAATAAAATAGTTTATATTAAATTTGCAATCAATAGCTGTTTATCACTCTTTTCGTTCTTTATTCGAAATGTTGGAGACACAGAAGTCAACAGATACGTTGTGCGCCTGCAAGGCACCAGGACTGCCCATCTGTGAGCCGGAAGAATTCCGGCAGAATTCTTCCTTAGTTGAAAGTGTGTCCTATAGAAAGCTTGAGCCACCAAAACCACACAAGATCTTGCATTGCGACAGCTTTGACAAGATTGGTGATGTGGAGGAGACGGACGAGGCAGAGGAGGGGGAGGAGGAGGGCACTATTAGCCAGTCAACGACAACCGACGAGGTGCCGAAGCTCGAACTGATTGAAGCAGAGCTGCTAGAGAAAAAGAAACTCGTTGATCTTATCGGACAAAAAATCTCAGTGGACATACCCGAATGTCCTTCGGATGATGCCTGCGTTAACTTGGAGCTGGAGCTGCAGAGGCGCACAGTCCATCCCTACATATTTAATTTGCAGCAGGACAATCATCGGCTACGCCAACAGCTGAGCCAGGCGCAACTCAGCTGCAAGACCATTGATCTGTCGATAAAGTATCTGCAAAATAGCCTATGTCGGGACCTGAAGGCTGGAGCCATTTTGCAACGCCGCCTGGACGAGCTGAACTCGTTCAAGCTCAATGTGGAGCACGAGCACGCGCTGTGCCGGCAACGATATCGTCATCTGCAAAAGGTGAAGTACGAATGGGTCGATTGTAAGGCCTACTTGACCAAGAACAGTGCCGATTGCCAGCAGGAGATGAAAAAGTTCGTGAAGAGATCAAGCTATATGCAGCCCAAGCACGATGCCATCAAGTTGCTCAAAACAGTTAAGCGCAAGGCCATGGATGTGCACAGCGCTCTGGCCAGCAGCATAGTCGGACTAAAACAGCGAATGGGTCCGTCTGCTAGTTCCCGCGAGTCGAGGCGCTATGGCTCAGAGATATCGACATTTATGCAGCGCAACGAGAACCTTCTTCCCAACAAAACGCATTAAGCCAAAATCTGTGCGAAATAGTTCAATTTGTCAAACTGGGGGTCGGTGTTTGGGGTGTGTGTGGGGTGTGAGGCGTGTGCCATAAGGCCAGAATAGAGACGATCTAGCGTTCATTTGCATTTGTCGCTGAGCGAAGACTGGGCGGTTGGTAGGGAAACGCCTTGATTATGTTATTTCTTCAGCCAGGGGCGTGTGCTTGACCATTTGCATCCACGTGACGCCAGCTGCTCCAAATGGCGCCTGTTTTTTTTTTTTTTTTTGTATTTTCGGTGTTTTGGGTTTGTGTTTCTGTTTTTGGGGCCTGACAGCAAAATGTATTTAGCATAAAAATTTACGATAATGATGCCAACAACATTGGCAACAACCTCATAGGCCGCTAGCCTCCCGCCGCCTGCCCCTGCCCCAAATAGACAAGCATTTGGCGTCAAAAAGGACAACAACAATCGACACAAAAAAAAAAAAAAAAATAAAACATTCAACAAGGCCTAGGAGAGGGACGGCTGCTGGGGGCTGCGTTGCGGTTTGGGGCAAATGTCATTGCTCTGTTAACGCAAAAAGTTAAATTAATATTTTTCACACTGACGCAAACTTTGCGCTGATATTTTTTCCATTTAAATTGACGAATTTTGCGGGTTTTAACCGCCGCGTCAAAGTCAACTGTTGTCACATTTTCCCTCCCCCACCTCTCTGCCATTTTCTCCCATTTTCATATCTCACATTTCATATTTCATGTTGCTTGTTGCTTGTTGCTGGGATTTTTAAAGCAGATTAGCAAAGTTTTCTGCAGTCATTTATTTAAACTTTGCTTTGACGACACCGCAAACTCCACTAACAGGAAAATTGAGAAGCGCTCGGGTATGTATCTTTGTATCAAAACATTTTTGATACCAAAAAATAATCAAACAAGTCTTTGAATTATCCATAAAGATGAGCTATAAATATTTTGCCAGATACAAGAATTTTCAAGAGTTTAACTTTTCATATAAAAAGCATACAAAAATAAATAAGTAAATCTCTTTACAACTTTTTGCAAAAACTTTATGAATAGTTAAAGGAGAAAAAAACCATAACATACTCTGTCAAAATGTTCATTGGAAAATCGTTTTAATTGACAACACTTGAGAATTTTATGCCATTAGAGGAGCGAGGCTAAGTTGAGCTGAACTTTTCGCATGCCATGGAAAAGGCGAAAATAAACTTTTGCTGGTAGAGTATGAGCTCTCTCTTTATAAGGTTAGTTTCTTGACGTATCTCTTACAAGCTTGACATGCATTTGCGAAATTTGACATATGACGGCGATGATTTACACATGTGTATGTTTGGCTCAACCTTTTGGGCTTAGCAAGCCAAAAGCATGTTTTAAGATAAAGTTGTGAGCGAGGCGATACGTTGTGAATGCCAGTGAAAAGATTAAAGGATTAAAAAATTTTGCCTCAAGATATGAAAATATTATTAACAGGACTATAAATAAATGTTGAATTGCATATAAAACATACTGATGAAGCTTAGACAGCAGAAGGATATATATATATTCATTTAGTATACTGAGACAAGTTGTAGCTACATATTTAAACATTTTTTTGGTAGTTCTTGACTAGATTATATTGTAGTTGTAAGTCTATTTACTATGCATGAATATGTATATTGAAATATTGTCTAGACTCTGTTATTTTTAGTCCGTAGAAAAGTGCTCGGAATCCTACAGCAGACAAAAAACACAGAAGCATCCATTATGAAAGTAGTGAATCAGTGAATTTGAATAAATTTATAATACTTGTGCATCTATATATATATATATATAACTGAATGCGTGTGCATATATATGTACGATTGTGTGAGTAGAATTACCTATATTGTGCATACCTGGTAACTGAAGGACTCGACGTAAGTGGGGCCTGGCTGAGGGAGTTGTGATAAAAAAAAATATATAAATAAATGCTGAAGAGTCCATGCATTTTGGTATTTTATTTTGCCATTACATATACAAACACACACACACACATACACACTCGCTAGGGTCTAGAGCTAGTTGGGCCCTGACTTGTTCATGCATGCCTGCATATGCTGTGCATGTGTGCGTGTGTGCATGTGTGGCTTAGAGGGCATTTTTGTCATTCAATTTAAAGCCAGTGGCTGCAGTCGGCTTACGCGACGTGTGTGTGCGTGTGTGTGTGTGTGTGTGTGTGTACCTTTGCCTTACCCGCTTACATTCGTGCCCATCTTATTCTTTTGCCCCTGGAGCCGCGCTCCGGCAATGCGTCTATAAATTATTCATTTCGTTTGAGATGTTTGATGTGGCATTGCCTCAGACTTCTTTAAGGATGCGCTACACATCCTGGCGCCGACCGCTGTGAGCCACGACTTGAGTTGGGTGCAAACGGGCACCTTTGCCAACATTTCATTGAATTCATTCATTTTTTAGCAGCTCCTACGAGCGACGGTAGCTACCAAGCCACTTGGCATTCTCTCTCTCTCTCTCTTTCTTTTCTCTGCAATTGTTGCTGCTGTTGCTTGCCACAGCTTTGCATAAATAAGATAAACACAAGTATGCGCAACACACACACACACACACACACACACACATATGTATGCACCAGCTCCATTTCCCCTCAGTTGGAGAAGCATCTTGCAAGTCGGACTCGACTGATGTGATTTATTTTGCACTCACTGTTTGCCAAAGTAAAATTGATTGAAGCGTTTGTTGGCGCGCCAATTGATTTTCACTACGCCATTTGCCCGTACTGAAAGTACCTAAAATTTTTACCTAGACTTTAGCTTCGAGCCCTCTATGCCCTCTATGCCCTCTATGCCCTCTATGCCCTCTATCCTCTCATTCCTGCCCGACCAAGTTTATTGTGCTGCCTTCGTTCGCCGGGCTTTGTCCCGTTTACATTGGTTAAATTAACTTTGGTCAATTTGGTTACGACTGGTCGAACATTGCATTGAGCCGGGCTTTACATTACTCCACTTCAGCTTTCTTTCCGGAATATGTATTGAATGCACAATAGAATCATGGCAGAGTTTGTTGAACGATATTAAAGCATTGTTGTGAGATGTTGGAAAAAGGTAGATTACAAGTAATTGGCTATAGAAAGAAGTGTTTTGTTTATTCAATGAAAAATATATATTATAATATAATAATTTATTCTTGATTTGGGAAAAAATCTAATAAGTTAAGTTATTAGCCAAAAATTTCAAAATATAGGCTTCAATTAAATAAAAACTATAAATTTATATAACAAAATATATTTTTTGTTGTTAAAAATCTCATTTCATAGGCATCTGAAATATTAGTCTAAGTCTAAATAGGGCTAACTAATATCAGCCAGTCTAATAGAAATCTTAAGCCAATTAAGCACCAGATAATTATCACTCAATTGGCCACTTAATTATCAAATTGAATAATTACGAATGATTTGTGTGTGTGTGTGTTTGTTGATTTGTTTATTTTATTTCATTCGCTGTCAATTGGCTTGGATGGGTTTTAATTGCTTTCGAGCGCATGTTAAATGCCTTTGCACTTAAAAGCGCTGACGTCAGTTGCAAAAATGGCAACAATTCATCACACGTCGTGCTGTATGTGATTTTATTAAGTGACGCTGATGGTGATTGAAGCACAGCTGGCACATCAACACCTGGCACTGGTACAGGCACGGGCACAGGCACGGGCACCGGCACAGGACGCCAGTACAGCAAACGACACGGGCTGCAGGCCGCATAAATCTTGGCTGTCAACTGCACAGCAGCCCAAATAGAGGAAAAAGAGCAACGCGTTGGCCATAAAAGAAGACGGCGAGAACGTAACGCCAGACATAGATAAAACAAATAATTATGCAGTATATATTATACATTAGAGTCTCATTTTGTAAATATATTTATTGTATATATATATATATATATATATATATATAGAGGAAGAAGCTGAAGCAGCCGTGACACGCAACTGCAATGCCATTCCGTTTTATGAATGGGCATTTATCATAATTAAAAATTCTGCCTTTTGCCGGCAAACAGCGATTGCCACAGCCTCAGCCTCAGCCTCAGTCACAGTCACAGTCGCAGTCGCAGCCGCAGTGGCAGTGGCAGTGGCAGCCACGACGACATTTCTGACCTAAGACATGCCACAACGAGTGCGTCACGAGTGCGACGACAAGGACGAGGACGTGGCTGACTGGCGTGTATTAACGTTTAGCCCCATTGCTCCATTGGCTTCATTTCAGTAGCTCAACAGCTGTTTGGCTTGGGACAAACACTTTTTCGTTTTGGGACTATGGCATGCAAATGAGCAGCAGCTAACTGTGGCATTGGAAGCATACCGTACATTCTCTCTCTCTTCGTCTCTAGCGCTCTTTGCGCCTTGCTCTCTCTCGTGTCTTTCTCTTAAGCAGCCTGTTGGTGTGTCGCTGTTGTAGGCGTAAGAGCGCATGCGCCGCGTCCCAAAGACACTCACAAAACACACCCAAAATGCGAGCGCGCTCTTAAATGCAAGCAACACATTCTGCCATAAATCGTGCTCTGGCTGAGCTCGTCTCGTGGTCGTGTGGTCGTGGCTCGGGATGAGGACCGCTCGTGTGTGTGGAAGCCACTTCGGGTGCGGCTACGGCTACGGCTGTGGCAACGGCTCGTTATCGACATGTCGCCACTTCGCATGCCATTGTCGTTGACTGCAGTTGTGTTCGCAGCTGGCGCGTGTTCGACCTGTTTTACCGTTGTCGTTGACTTCGTTGTTTTCGGTGTTTGCCGTCGCTGAGTTAGCGCGGCGTATGCTCAATTTGATCGGTGATTAAGATGCTGCATCTGCCGCTAATCGAACGAGCCGAGTGAATGCCGTACGCCGAGTCATCGCCCAATGTATTAAGTGCCATATGAATACACACTGAAGTGACGCCTAAAGGGCTGATAGTTTGACGGCCTGACGGGCTGACGGGCTAACGGGTTTGACGAATTGACAGGCAACGGGTAACGCCTCAAGCGTCTGTTTGCCAATCGCAAATTTTTGCCGCCCAAAGTGAATTTCAACAATAACAACAACAGCAGCAACAACAAAAACAACAATGTCGTAATCAGTTTGCGCGTGTGTGTGTGTGTGTGAATATGCGTATATGTGCGTGTGTTAGCCTGTGTAATCCAAGAAAATCTGTCACGTGCTTTGGATATCCCTGTGTGCTACTCCACACGCAGCGCATTTATTGAATAAAATAAAAGGTGAGTAGCAGCAGAGCAGAAGCGACAACTCGGATTACTAGGCGTATGAGCTATATGTATTTATATATACACAAATATATGTAGCACACGTTAAATATTCAGCTTAGCAGAACGTGACATGTAAATAAAGTGGACACTTTTTTTTTTTGTATTTTTTTTTGAGCAACAAATTCAATAATTGAATAGCTAAAGACTATAATAATAATGAAAGACTTAAAAAAAAATTATATTAATTTAGGTTAAAAACTGAGCAACAACTATTAACAGTTAGGGAGTTCTATCATACGAGTCTTTTCAACTTGTTGACTTAGACCTAGAGGCTTTTTAATTAATTACCAATTACTGTTTAGCATGGCTATAATGCCGCAGATTCGTTTATGTTTGCATTAAAATTAATTATAAATCAATATTTGTTCATGTTCAGAAGCTATTTAAACTCAATTAATCACATCAATAGAAACTAAATGCAAAAGTAAATAAAGTAGGTAAGTAAAGTAAAAAAAAATCAAAAAGTATAAAGTTGTTTATATGGAATGATATATGTATATATAGCTTTAATAAAATATATGAATAAATACTTAAGCATTTTATAGCTTACATTATTATTAAGTCCAAATTGCGAATTGCTTAATATAAAAATATGAAAAAATATTTGAAAAAATTGACTGAAACAATTTAAATCAAATCTATTAAAAACTACAAAAATTATTTAATTCTTATGTTTATCTTTATATAAATAAAATGTATTTTTATAGTTTCTTATTTTCAATGATATAAGATAAGCTTAAGAAATACATTAATTTAGCTGTCTCTATAGCCTTCTAACTAGTTAGACCCATTAAGCATATCCTCAACTAATGGTTTAGTCGTCGACCTGGTTTAGCTCTTCCCATTAACAACGATTAACTTTTATTTTTCTCTTTTGGACCCAGATTAAATGACAAAATTTGATTATTATCACACACGCACACAACGTCGTATTTTGTGTGCCTTGTTTGGACAGACGTCTGAGCTCCCTTCGCTCATGTTAACTAAGCGCCCCAAGCACATTAAAATACAACTGGGGAACAGGTGGCTCCAGACAGCTAAACTGCTCAACTTTTTTTTCCCAATTTTTTTTAACAGCTATGAAAAAATCATTAGGAATTTTTAAGCACAACTTCAAAGGTGAAGTTTCCATTTAAAAAAAAAAAAAAAAAACTTTTTAATCCGCAAAGCAAAAGCTAAGAAAACTAAAGCAGAAAAAAATAAAATGTTTTGTATGCAAAATAAAATGACAGCCAAAAGAGGAACTTTTAACTTTTTAGGCATTCCACTTTAATATTATGAATTTTATATTGTTCGTTATTTGCTGGCTTTTTGGCCGCGAGCCAAGTTAATGTAATTTACGCTCGCACATTTTTCAATAGGCCTTGTTTTCTGGCTTGTCGCGTTCGCCGCTCGACTTTACTTCAAGTTCATTGTGCATTATTAATGTAGTTGTCTCACACACACACACACGCACGCAGCTCAACTGTCCTTTTATGGCACATAATTTGATTCAGTTTTTGTATGACACAGTCTGTCGTCCACTTTTCGAGCCCCAGCTGTTCGTTAACTGTTGGCCAACAACATGGGAATTGCGGCTACAAGTGTGTCATTTGCATGGCTGCACTTTTTGTTTTTGAATTTGTATTTTATTAAGAGTTTTTTTTTTGTTGTTGCTTATTTTCCACACACGGCAGTGGAGTCGTGTCGACCGCAACGCTTCACTTTATTGGTTAAAACAATTGTGTCCTTGATTCAATTAATTGTTGTCGCATAAAATAACTAAGAGTTGCCATTTTGTCATATACACTTATTGTGTCATACGCCAGAGCTGTCACGGTGTTTGACTAAAAAATGCAGAATATATTGAAAATATATATTCTCCAACAATAACACCTGTGAATGATCTGGTTTATCTAGTAGCTCACAATACCTTGGGTAAAATGCCAGCGGTTGGCTGCTATCATGTATTCCCTTTCAACGCTGTATATCATTTGTACAGTTGTCCAGGACTCGGAACAATGCTGAGGCAGACAAAGGGCTAACAAATTTCATGAAAAATGACATTCAATCGCATTTTTCATTATTTGCGTAGTTTTTCCTCGCTTTTTTGATGGGCTTCCGGCTCATCCTGCTTGACAGTTGCCCTAGTCTCTGTCTTCAAAAAAAAATCCAAAAAAATTTCTGCGTTTTTTTTTAGTTTTCGCAGCACATTTCACCGCGGGAGCGCGTCTTGGAAAATGCAGAATAATGAGGAAACTAACGAGCCAAGACTTTTCCATTGTTTACTGGCGCAAAAATTGCGCGATTATTAATTTTCTATGCTATTTTGTAGCAGGGCTTCGTGCCAGTCTACTGCAGTGGCGGCACATCCTGGGCGGCTCCTTTGCTAGAGCCAGACGCTGCCGACACTTGGTTTTATTTCGCTGCCCGCCATCGTTTGGCCGCGTTTCGCTGCGTCTATTTTTGCTGCCTTTGGCAGCAACATTTTTAATATTTTGCCATACTGTGCTTCTTGTTGAAATTTTTTTTTTTTTTTTTTTTTTTGTTCTGCCTGCTGTGTGTCCTTCCGTCTGGCGAGCACTGAGCCAGGACGCGAATTTTGCGAGCTCTCGACAACAGCTGTGAAGTTGGACGATTTTTCTTCGCGTTCATTTACAAGGCGTAGCTCAGGCTCCACACACACACACACACACACTTTGCTTATTCAGGATATTCTTACTTACACATTTAAACTCACACACATATTCATATGCCTGTGTGTGTGTGTGTGCGTGCTTTACTTACTGCCTTTTCTTTAACTGACACATTTCCCGCTTGTTTCATTAAAGTAGCTTGTTTCATTTTTCGCAGTCATCAATTAATAATAAAAACGTTGCTTCCGCTTGTAAATCATGTCTTCAGGGATGAAGTGGAAATGCAAATAAATCAGGAAAAATAAGTTAAAATTGGAGTAAAAAAGGCATGCAAATTTAATATCAATTATTTGTAAATACCTTTATTTATTAATTATACAAACATTTCAAGCAATGACAGGCGTGGAGTAATGAAAATATTATACTTTGTGTTTAGCTATTGAGCTTAAGAGCTTAGCTTGTAGAACTGAAGTCATTGTTCAATTAAGATTATGTTTGAAATGTCTTGAGATATCTAAAAAGACTTTTTATTGTAATGAAGAACTTGTTTAAATGCAGGAAGAGTTAGTTGAAGACACGTAAATATAACTAAATGTGCAAAAAATATATTTAAAATAATTTAAGAAAATATTTAAAGTCAGAAACAAACTAAAGACAGGTTATAAAAATAAAAAAATTATAAAATAAACAGGTAAAAAAACTCTTTACATTCTATAATATATAAATCGAGAATATTTTTATAAGCTGTGTCAATTAATTGAGCCACTGAGTTGTCTTTGCCATAGCCATTTCCCATAACTCTCATAAATTGTAAATTGTGTTAGAAGGGCATGTTCTATACATAGAAGGCGAAGCGAGTGGAGTGGAGACTCATAATATAACTGCTTTATATATATATATATATTGTAACAAAAGGTAATAAATTGTGCTCTTTTTCTCATACTTTTTTTCAGGTGAGTGCTGCAGGGAAATATGAAACTTGGCAACTTGTGGCACACAAATACAAATACAAATACAAACACAAATACAAACATGAATACATGGCCTTCAGTGTGGCGGCATACGTTTGTTTGGCATTTGAACGTATGTAAATACATTTTTAATTTAAAATAAACATGGTTATTAAGTTAGGCCCTGCCCTTGCGTGCCTGGGTATATATGTATATATGTATGTGTGTGTCCAGTTCCTGGCAATATCCGCCTTCAAAATATGAAATAACTGTGAAACGGCATCAAATCCAATTAGTTAATATGAATTTTTGATGAAATCACTTCCGCTTCAAATGCAAAAAAGTTGTACGCCTTCTCGGCCACGCATCGTTATTATCATCGTCAACATCATCATGATGACTGCGTTATTTTAGTTACATTTTTTATTTATTTTTTTTTTGCTGCTGGAAAACTTTAACGCATGCCACTTTTTGCTGCAAGTCATCGAGTTTTATATGTGTATTTTTTTTTTCTTTTTTCATTTCTGGCATAAAATTATTTATTGTGTGTTTGCCACAATAACCGCAATTTGCAACTTTTTGTGGCATTTTGTCGGCGTGTTGTCAAAATGTTTGTGTGCCCGACATATTTAAATATTTCATTTGTCGCACGCTCACGACGATGCCAAAAATTAGTTTGCGTATACGTAATAAGCGCGGCGTATACGTAATATTTGTATAAATTCGCCTTCTACGCACACATGAGCAACTTTTTCGCCGTGAGCTTGCCTTCCGCTTTATTTTTGCTCACTTTTTACTTTTATTTATATATATATTTTTTTTTCGCTTCTCTTTCGGCTGCGTCCGTAATTTTAATTCTTTCATTTTGTTGTTTTTGTTGTTTTTTTTTTTTTTTGGCTTTCATTTCTTGTTGTGTTTAAACTTTTTCAAAATGGCCTGCTTTTGTTGAGTTTTTTGTTTTTTTTTTTACCTTTTGCTTGGCTCCCATTGCCGTGCTTTGTTGTTGTTTTTGTTGCTGTTGCTGTTGTTGTTGCTGCTGCTGCATGTTTTGTATGCATACAGCAATTGATATAAAATTTTAACGAGGTGCGGTCGCTTGTTTGTGCTTTTCTCCGCACACATTTTTGTTGGCTTTTCGCTTTGCTTCCTTATTTGACATTGCTGTTGGCTTGCGCAAAAAAAAAAACAAAAAAAATGCCAAGCATTTCTTCATTTCAAAATGTATAGAAAATTAAAAAATTAGAAGCTAAAAAAAAACTGCTTAAACAAATTGAATTTATTTTGGGCAAACAATGCTTTAGAAGTTTTAAATAATTGTTCATATATATAAATTTAAAATGCATTTCGCCACATGCCACAAGGCAGATGGTTGTTAAATGTGCGACTATAATTAGTTTTTCGCATTATTTTACAATATTTACACATGGACGCAAGCTGATGCATAATTTAATTTTCCACATTAATGCATTTAATTGATGTTGAAGGCTACCAAATGGTCCAAAATTCGTTGCAATTTATTGCTTGTCGCACTGACAGTGTCAGCCAGTCGTCCCTCTTCGAACTGCCACGCCCACTTTGCAACAGTGCCCATAAGCTAATGCAACACATATTCAGTCTGTCGCACAAACAGAAATTAGTTAAGCTCATTAAACAGCAAATAGAAAGTATTTCAATTAAAAAGTACACAAAAGGAAATTTCAACTGAAAAAAGTCATTTCAAAGAAAAAGGGAAAAACCTTAAAGTAAACGCAATCCAAATTGAAAAGGTTATACAGAAACTTCACAAAAAAAAACTGAAGAGAAAAATTCCACTAAATGTGGGACATAAAGAATTGTTAGCATTTATTTCTCCGCCGAGTACAAAATTTGCAAGTTTTGGCCATTTGTTAGGCGAGGCGCCGTCTGGCAGCTGTAGCCACGACTACGGCCGCGGCTGCTGCTAACCAACAATATATCACCATTAAACAAATTATGTACTCAACTCAACCATTTCAAATGGCTCTGCTGGCCATTGTAGTTGCGCTCAGTTATTCAAGAACAAATACATATCCTGCATGAGACAACGAAAATAATACAATGAATGCTACGTGAGCATTAGAATATAGAAATATGCTAGAAAAATGTGATACAGTAGGTAGAGGTTCGATGGAGAACAGATTAATGAATGGAAAAATGAATTTGGATAACTATTTATTAAATGAATAGTATTTAAATAACTTATTAAATTTATTTAATACATGCCAAAAACTTGTATATCTGTAGTAGAGATGATTTCTATAGTTATTTAGTGACGAATTAGAAGATTTGATCTTACGAATCTTGTGAGGCTTTTTGTCTGCTCATTTCTTTGTATCGTATAAATGGCAGCAATTAAGGTTTTTGAGATTTGGCTATGCAGAGCTCAAGATCTTCATACAAAGTGTCGTCTTATGGCATTTGAGAGAGAGAGAGAGAGAGAAAGAGAGAGAGAGGCAGAAAGAGAGAGAGAGGCAGAAAGAGAGAGAGAGAGAGAGAGAGAGAGAGAGAGGCAGAAAGAGAGAGAGACAGAGAGAGAGAGAGAGAGAGAGAGAGAGAGAGAGAGAGAGAGAGAGAGAGAGAGAGAGAGAGAGAGAGAGAGAGAGAGAGAAAAAGAGACAGAGAGGGACAGAGAGGGACAGAGAGGGACAGATTGCCAAAGAAAGAAAGAGAGAGACAGAGATGGAGGGAGGGAGGTAGAGAGGGTCAAAGTGTATGAAAGAGAGATAGAGAGAGACAGGAAGCCAGGAGACAAAGAGAGAGAGCGAGGAAGAGGGAGAGAGAAACAAAATGTGTGAGAAAGATAGAGCCAGGAAAGAGAGAGAGAGAGAGAGAGAGAGAGATACACAGTGTGTGTATGTGTGTGTGTGTGGGAGAGAGAGAGAGAGAGAGAGAGAGAGAGAGAGAGAGAGCGACAGAGCGACAGAGTGAGAGAGAGAACGAGAGAGAGAGAGAGAGATAGAGAGAGAGAGAGAGAGAGGGATACACAGTGTGTGCATGTGTGTGTGTGGGAGAGAGAGAGAGAGAGAGAGAGAGCGACAGAGTGAGAAAGAAAGAGAGAGAGACAGAGCGTAGTCTACCTAAAAGATTTAGTTTTGTAAGCAGACACTTAAATACTCTTTTAAGAAACCCGTTGGGATGTACAAGTCTTCATACTTTCACAAAATCTAATCTTAAATGTATGTAAATATTGATGTGAAAATCGAGACATACTTTTAATATATTCTTGTAGTCTACATATATTATTTGAATTATAAAAAAAATAATAAAAATTACTTATATTAAAAAAAAACATTTAAAGCAAGCATATATTAATAACTTGTCAGGCATTATCAGATTGAATATTTTTGGTTTTTGTCCCAATGTGCAGTGCTGGCAGCGTTTGTCCATTATTGTTATTACAGCATTCACAGCTATCAGTCGTCCTCTGTGTGGCATCATTGACACGTTTTCTGCTTTCCTTCTGCCTAAAGCAATTGCTCAGTTTGAAGCGCAGATCCTGAGCTACTCGTACGCATATACCTCGACAAGGTGTAAACATTTATGAGGCTCCTCTCTCTCTGTGTGTGTGTGCGTATGTGTGTGTGTGTACATGTGTTTGGTGCGACACAAATTTATTTCTAAGCATTTACAGCGCCAACTTTGAGTTTCTCCTTTTTTTTTCATTCGCATTTTGTGTTTTTCTTTGCGTTTAGTTGTTGTTCTTCCTTTTCTTTTACTTGCTTTGCATGTGGCCACATACCACATTTAGTATCTCACAAATTTGGGCATCCCCGAGCAACGGGGGAGCACTTACAGCACATCAGAACTGCCTGCCCCCTCCTCCCTACCGCCCCCTCGCAGCGGGCGCATTCTTCTGCGACCACAAATTTTCGTGTAGTTATTTTTCTTTGGCTGTTTTTTCAGTTTTCCTGGTTGTTGTTTTCTTTCTTTTTCTTTTTTTGTTGTTTTTCTGCTGCTTCGCTTAGTTGCAGATGTGTTATGTTTTATTTTTACAACTTCCTTATGCCACACCCCGTCAAACCCATGGCCAAAACGTGAAAAAGTGCCAAAAAGCAACAACAACAAGACAAAACAGAAAGAAAAAAAAAATTGGAACAGAAAACAGTTTTTTGCTGCTGGCATGTTAAAGTGTTTCAATTTTTTCTTGTTCATCTGCATATGGGAGCGTGTGAGACTGTATGTGTGACCAAGAAAGAAACAGATAGACAGAGAGAGGGAGACAGAGAGAGAGAGAGCGAGTATCTTTTCCTAAATGCGACTGTATCTTTTGCGTGTGTTGCTTTTTGTTGGCATTGGCACATCCGGACTTCGAAGTGCGTCGTCTTCCGGTTTTGCTTTGGCGCAAATTACAACGCATAATTTTCACATTACGTCAGAGCAGTGGCGTGTGTCTACGTGAGTGTGTGTGTATGTGTGTGTGTGTGTGTGTGTGCCTGTCCGATTGGGTGTGTGCATACTCTGCGATTGCTTCAACTTGTTCAACGCCCAGCCCCTTGCCTTGTGACTAGAGTCTGAAGTGCGCCTTCTGACTTTCGTAATATTGCGATATGGAAATCAATATTCCTAATGGCTGTCAGTTGACACACAAACAACACATAAGCACACACACACATATATTAAAACCTATACATACATTTACGTAGGTGCTATATTGCCCTCACTTTACACTTGTGAATGGCATTCAATTGCCATGAAATATTATCTAAATAATGAAATCGTTATCAATAAATGCGAGCACATAAATATCGGCCTTCAAATTGGCAGCACACGTAAGTCATGCTGTATAGAAGGATGAAATCAAAAGAAAATGTTCTATATAACTAAATAATACATATGTTTTCATATGTAGAAACAATCAAGAGAACCATCTCACCTGCAGATACAGAGAATCCTATTTCTGTTTAAAGTCCAAAATCTGACGTATGTATGTAAATAATTTGGGAATGCATCTCATTTGCTTTTCATCCGCATGCTCAGCAAAGTGTAAAGCTCTCAGAGGTCATGAAGATATCAAAGTGCGTCAATATGGAGACATAAGCATTTGTCGGAGACAATTTACGAGCGCCCCAAAACAGGCGCTAAAACTTTTTGTGGCTCGCCAGCTGTATGACCCACATGTCGCTTAAATTGGTAATAAACTGTGGAGTTGGCTGGTTGGAGCTGTGGGTATTTGAATTTGTCGTAACGCGCTGTGACTCGCTTATCCGCAGATACCTCCGAGTGCAAACAATGGTTGGGTATTTGGCCAACATGGCCTAAAAGGCAAAATAGATGAAGGCAGCAAAAGCTGAAAAATAAACTCGCTGGCAAGGCAAGCCAAAAAGAGGAAAAAAAGAAGTAGCTAAACAGAAAGAAAAAAAAGTCGCGGTAATTTGAACCTTTTTTCCATTTGAGTGATTTCAGCTGTGGGTAGCTTAGTAGTGCGGGGCGTGGCAGCCCGCATAGAAATCAAATATCAAAGCCAAACTTTTGTAAGAGCAATGCGTGTGTGTCTGTCTATCTGTCTGTCTATGAGTGTGTGTGTGTGTGTGTGTGTGTCGGTATGTTATATTTTTGCTTTTGTGAGTTGGCCATTGGTAATCCCCTAGCAACAGGTTACCAAGCTTTTCTTTTTTGACAACCATCTGGGCAACCATTCGTCCTCCGCTTTGCCAGGCAATAACGAATCCCAAATAAAAACCGTTAAGGTCAACAATTTAAAGAGGAAAAGAGGACAGTTGAGTCTTGCAGTTGATTTGCTAAATCAAAGTTGCATGAAACAATGCCAAACAATCCGGAAAGACATAGATAAGACTTAAAGGCCAACGACCAAAGAGCAGTTGACAACAGCCATAAACGAGAAATAAGTCGAAACTTTCAGTTAAACGTTGATCTAAAAGGATTTACACAATTTAAACAGCGCAACTTAACGATTTCGATTGAAATAAGCTACTTGCTTTTTAACCCGGCTCGTTCGTTCGCAGCTCAGAGTCTGTTGATTTGGGAATTGACTTTTGCTTAAGGCTGCCCCCTCGCAGCCAAATAGCAAACATGGCCCACTCGCCCCACTCGCTCCACTGGTCCCTGCAGCTATAAGCCTGACAGGATGTAATCTTTCATCTTAACTGAGATTTCTTTGCCCACGTTCGCTGTGCATTCGCTGTTTTCCCCGCTTCGCTCTGTTTCTGATTCGAGCGCTTTTTTTTTGTTTTTGTGTTTGTTTTTCTTTTACCTTGGCAATTGCAGCACAAAATTCAGTTTGTATTCCTTGTCGACTACAGCTTTTCGCTTGTCGAACTCGCAGCATCAAAATTTATGGCATTTTATTGTTCTATTTCGTATAGTATAGACATTTCGTATGTTACAATTTCCACGCTGCAGTTGTCAGTGGAGATGAGTTGTCCACTGAATAATGTAGTTTCTGAGCTTCAATTTCGCAAAAGCTTAGTTGGCTTCTGTGAAGAAATAGTAATCAGTACATAAGAAAAACTGACTTTAAGAACTAGTAACTGATAAATGTTAGTTACTGATAACTTATAATAATAATAAGTAATAATAATAATGATTATAATTATATTTATTAGATTTATAAAGGCTTCAATGATTGCATAACTTAAGCAAACTTTTAGTGTTTCACATACCTAGACACTCTATCTGATCATTGGCTATACATATCCGATTCCATTTAAGAATAGACTATCATAAAAAGAGCCATATTTTTCACACCCAACTATTAGGCCGAAGTGACGTAACGTTTTAATATTTATTATTTATATTTTTCCAAACAATTAAAGTTCGCTTTACTTTTTTTAATAACACAATATTTGCATCACTTTGGATATTCTATATGTATATATATATTTATATTTTTTACATCGCTTATCCAATTTAAAATGTAGGTCGAGTGTTCGGTAAACAATATACAGCATGTACACACACACACTCACACACACACAAACACACACACACAAACACACACACACGTGTCTATATTTACACTCGCACACATAAAAAGCGTTAAAAATAAACTAAAATCCACGCTCAAATTAAACGAGCACTGAAATTAAATACGTTTGGCGAATATACGTCAAATTAGAGCGTGAGAAATGAACAAGGGGGGGTGCCTTAAAGCGAAGTCAGCCCTTAAATTGGCTGCCAGGGTTGCCAACACCATTTGTGAATGTTCTTTGAAGCCAAGTCCAAACTCGACACGAACGTCAAATGTAATCGGCGCCGAGGCAAATGCATGAAAGAAACTGAAACGCAAATGAAATAAAATAAAATAAAGGATTTCCTAATTGCCAATTTGCATGCAGTCGCATCTAATTTTTGCCCATTCGTCGACAAAATAAACTTCATTTGTTGCTGTTGTTGTTGCTGTTGCTGTTGCTGCTTTCATTTCCATTTCTTTCCTTTTTGTGTGTTTATAAATTTGTTTATTTAGTGAATGGGCTGTGTTTGCGCCAGTCCCGTCCCGGCTACTCTTGCTACTGTTTCAGTTTCACGCAAATCGTATTTACACAGCAGAGTTGCCACCTACCCTTGTTGCTCTGATACTCTGTTAACAAATTGATTTTGAGTATATAGGTTTTGAGTAAATTTAATAATAAAGGTAATAATATCAAAGATATCTATAAGGTTAGGCATTAGCTCAATTGAACTTTGTACTTTATTTTATACAGCAGAGTTGCCACCTACCCTTGTTGCGCAGATACTCTGTTAACAAAATGATTTTGAGTATACTGAATTTGAATAAAGTTCATACAGTCATCATAATAATGGTCGTATTATCATAGATAATATATAGATATTTTAATACTATTATGTTGTATCTATAAGGAAAGGTTGAACTTTGCACTCTATAAGCAGTAACAACATTTGGGTTTAAGGCTGAGTGTTACCAATCTGTTCTTACTGTTACAGCAAACAGCGAAGTTGCCAGTCGACTGCAAGTCGAGCTGTTTATATTTGAGCCTCTTTGGTTTCAGTTACATGCCACATACCATGGGCATGATGGGTAAACCACCCAGCTGCCTGCGTTGCATATTTTGCTGGTTCTTTTTTTTTGTTATTTGCCCAATTCCTGGGGTCAGGCCTGATGCGAGTATACGATTATATATTTGACTTCCACCTGCTGTCGACTGCCGGCTGCTCTCGTGTGTTATTTATGCAAATGTCAAATATTTTGAAATGCCGCTGCCATGTGAACCAAAGTTACCGGAAGTACATTATAAAGTTTCTCCGCGCCGACAGCAGCTCACACACACACACACTCACACACACCACACACCACACTTAACCCACCCGTCCGTGTTATTTGGCCAACCAACAAACCGAAATGTGCCCTAATATTCAGGCCCGAGTCAACACCCACTGTGCCAGCTATGCCACTAACAACAACAGTAATTATGGCATTTTTGGAATAACCACCTTGTTGCTGTTGTTTTTTTGGGGGCTGCTTTGTTACCAACAGAGTAGCTGGCATTCGGCCCCTTTGCTTGCAAAAAAAAAAAAACAAAAAATGAAGTAAATTTTTGAGATTATTGCCACGTTAGCTAAATTACTTCGCGGTAAGAATTTTTAATTTGGAAATTGTCTCGAATGCTCATTAAATATTTAATGCTCGAGCAAAACTTGTTGAATTAACGAATTCGTGGAATTCTAGTCGTCAGTCTCTGTAGGGGCGCAGCTAATGAAGCTACTGAATGCGAAATACCAATTAACTAAGGCAATTATCTATGTGCTTGCTGTTTTAATGAGGGATTAACGCTGCAAATAGTTCCAATTATAAATAGAAATAATTTCTGATGTTTACAAACTGTGAAAGCTGGCCTAAGACGCAATTGCGCAGATCAGAAAATAGACGGATTATAATTTAAAGATACTTATCTAGTTCAGTGAATAAATGAATGAACAGTTGCCCAGTGCTGAGTGCTCTGCTCAAGAGAGTCTGACTAAGAGATGCCCGACTAAGATAGTCGCGTGTCAAGTTTTTAAAACCATGCGATTCGCTGCTCTAGCTCTTAAAACGAGCAATATATAATCAATTGTTGTGTGGTTTGAGCAGAACATGACTTAAATACATTTCGAAGCTTCAAATGTTGGACGGCACTTCAACACTTGGGTAAACAAGTGTTTGGTTGCTGTTGTTGTTGGAATTTTGTAACGCTTGGCCGCACATTGAACCCTTCGTGGGCAACCTTAACCTTCACTCTGACCCTATTGTTTGCCAAGCGAGCGATAGAGAAAGAGATTTACAGTTGATTTAGCCGCCAGAGCCATGGCTAATGCATAATAAACGTTTTTCCCGCAAACTTTCACGCCACTTCCTACGCCTAAAACACACACACACACAGAGTCATAGGCAGCCAACACGTGTGAGTTTTTCGTCCAATTTCTGTGCTGGTTGCTTTTTCTGGTTGGCATTCAATTTAAGATAGACATCATGTGCAGTCATTAGATTGTTTTCGATTGACGTGACATGATAATGAATGATATTCGACCACGTTTCGTTTTCGTTCTCGTTTTCGTTGCCTACTTTCCAGGGCAGCCTTTGAAGCCGTCGAAACATGCAATTTTTGAGGCGGGCTCCTGTTAGTGTTGACTGCCAAATGGCCCTTTGCCCTTTGCGCTTTGCTAAATTGGCAGTTGGCCATGATTTGTTTATAGCTGACCATAATGACCGATAAAGTGCTTCTCGACGCGCTCGTTTATTGGCCAAAAGTTTTGTGCTCAAATTAACATGAATTGCAATTCCAATTCGCACGATATTCACAGGCAGAAGGTACAAGGACCCACCGCAGAAGCCACGTAATTTCAATTGCCTTTCCTTTGAATTGAGCCCTTCTAATCGCATTCTAATTACAGCCACAAAGAGTCATAAAACGCCAGTGTTCAGCTCCTTGCCACTCGTTATGCAAATGTCCTTTGGCGACCCAGCTATGCCCATGCTATTGTTATTTACCCTTCAGGGACTTCGCTGACGTTTGACAACTGTCCCCGATAGTTAGCAGAAAGACTTGAGAAACAGGTGCTCATTATTTCGTTTCGCTTGTTTATTGATTGCTTTCGCATTTCACAATTATATATTCATCAGTTGCCGTGAATGGATTTCCGCTTATCAGATGCTTGACAGTGAGATAATCTGATAAAATGGGATTAAGCATTTCACGTGTCAGATATTATTAGTACATTTCCATTTGTCTTAGGGCAAAGTAGCAGCGCGGTTAAAGCAGGGGACGGTTTTTGTGTCAAGTAAAGTGGCAGCAGTCACGCATTTGTTGCCTAAACACCCCCCCACCCCCCAACCCACAACAAGGTCTCACTTTGCTTTTGTTTCGGGTTTTAATTAATACGCGCTTTCATGTTGCCAACCTGCTCATGCGTGTCAGTTACCCCCTGCCCCACCGCCGCCCACCCATCAAGTCGAGCACTGACACGCAAATGCAATTTGTGAGCGTAGATTATTTTCTGTGTCTATGTTGTCAGTGAAATGGAACTCAAGTCCTCAACATACATATTACAAAGTTGCAAGCTTCCGTTTTACCCCCTGCTCTGAAAAAGAAAACATTCAAATAATATTATTTTCATTTGCTTTTTCCCCCATGAAATTCTATTCTAGCTCTCTAAATATAGGTGCTAGATCACGAGTCGTTCACCTTAATTGATTAGGGCAAAAGTTATGACCTTTTTGTGTGTAATTTAACATTTTCTAATTAATGAACCTTCGTTAGTTAGCTTTTATGTCGGGCTACATTTATTTTTAGAGTCTATAAATATAAATAAATTGATTTAACTTCATTAAATCAATGAAAATTCTAGACTTGGTCAGTCTGAACAGCATTTGTTGAGCTAAAATTTTATTTTATATTTTTTATAGAACTATACTTAACTTGATGAGCAAAGATAAGATTCTAGAGAAATATATCAACACTTTATAATCGTATAATTTAGTAAGTCAAATTGAATAAATAATTAATTCATGTGGCATTTGATTTTTTAAGGAATTATCTTAAATATTCTCATTTAAAGCTTATCCTTCCCTTTTCCGTTCACTTTAATCAAACAATGGCCAGCCAGACACAAGGCCACAATGTTTTATAGCTTTTATCAACACACAAATGATACAAAAAATGAACATTGTTTTTAATTGTGTGGGCTGCAGTCGCATTTAATGATTGCATCTGCAATTTGTTGTTACATAATTATGTGAAATAATGCTGAAGGGCTTAAAAAGACAAACAGCTCATTAAACCGGTTGATGCTGCCAATAGCAACAGCAACAGTAACAGAAAATATAAAATTCCCAGCTAATTAATACAACAAAAAATATGAAAAATTTATTATGTGAACTATAATAATACAACATTGTTGACAATTTTGCTTAATTTCACAAAATATTGTCCGCATATTAATTATGCTCAATTTGGTATGCTTAAGAGTATTCAATCTTGACTGAATTCAGTCTTAGATCAATTCAATTATTTAGCTCGAAATTCATGTGTAAATTTTAGCTTCTAAACAATATTTAAGAGATAAGCATTCACTTCTAAGAAAATTGCTGGCTTTACGCTTTGACGCGTAGTTCATTCATTTCCTTCTGCCAGATACGAATCAAATGTGTCCTGTGTGTGTGCATGTGTGTGTGGGTGTGTGTGTGTTTGGTTGCTTAGACTTTTGCCTTGGCCGGCTGCATTTTCATTCGTGTTCAGTGAACATAATGTTAATTGATTACCGCAGTGAGCTGCTGTCTTTCATATAGAGAGCGACAGCAAAATCAATTCATGTTTAATTAAATTAAAATGTTGATTTTATCACTCGTATGCATCTCAATTGACGCTGGCGAGTGTGTGTGCGTGTTGAAATGTCATATTTATTCTTAGTAACTTAAACTTCAATTGAAAATTTAATTTGAAATACAAATACTTAAAAGTATTTTTAGTTGTTGAAGTATCTTAAAATCTTGCCGTCTGCTTTAAAAGAAACAAATCAAATATAAATGAATGCTTTCCCCACTGCTTGCTCTTCAAAGTGAAATTATCTTATATATTCATTAGTCTAGCCTCAAATTGAGCTAAATTAAAATATACAAAATTCTGGAAAATATCCAAATGACAAGAGAATGCAAATACTTCACATAAAATATGTGTCTACACATATTTACATTCACAAATCCAATTGGCAATGGAAACGGCTTAAGCAGCATGTAAATATTTTTCTATGGATTTATGTAAATTTTGTGTAATACACAAATGTACTGAATTCCGGTGGAGAATGCTGCAATTTGCTGCCAAACCTAATGGCTCTTGTTTGTTGTTTTTAAAGCTCTGCCTACGGGGCGTATGCGCAATAAGCATAATAATGCTTATACAAGTCGGGCAGAGAGAGAGAAAGAGAAAGGGAGAGAGAGAGAGAGCATAGAGATGAAATAGGATTTTCAATGAAAACTTGTTCACTTTTTGGCTCTCGGCAAAATTAAAATGAAACCGTGAAAATGCAATCGCATTTTGCATTCTTCCTTCTTGACTTTTCAGGGGCTTCGATGTTGCATGTTCCGATCGGCTGACCGCTCGTTTGCGTGTGCCACATGCGTGTGGGCATGGAAGCAACCTAAGTTCGACACGAAATCTGTAGAAAAGCATCAGTAACGATTAATTAGTGTACGCTTACAACATGTTGGCCAACTGCAACTGCAACTGGCACTGCCACAGACGTGGCTGGAATATAGCAGCAACTGCTAAATGAAATGTTGCTCACGCGGCTGTTGTCGTTGGGTCTGGCACTACATAATCCTGCAGCGTAGTGCATTAGGCAGTGAAGCATTTGGAAATTAGCGTGCTACCAATGGCACTTGAGTGCCCCGTTAAGCTATGCAGCCATAAGTGCTCCACGTCTGCGCTAGCCGCTGTGCCGCAGTTTGTATGTGGCATGTGGCTTCCAGATGCTAGACGTTTTCTATTTGTGGCTGCCCGGGCCAGGCGCTTCCATTTTGGCTGTTGAGCCAAAAGGGCACTTAAAGTATTTATGCGACGCGTGCTGTACGTTAAGTGCAGCCCTCCCTCCGGCCGCAGTCGCTGCCCTTTAACGAGTTATTGTTGCTCGCGGGCCATGGCTCGCTCACATGGCGTATACTCCATAAAATGCATTTCAATAGATTATAACTTGCTCATAACGTCAAACCGTGCATCGATTATGGGTCTCGGGCGACTGTCTCGCGACTGCCTCCAAGTTGCATTTAAGCCACGGAATGCGCAACACGCGCATTAAGTCGGCAGTAAACAGCACATTTTCAACGTCACTGCTTCGCAGCACAGTGGGGCAAAGTCGAAAAGACATTGGGTAGAATTGGTCTTGAATGTTTATTTACTATTTAAAATCAAATAAAATATATTTTTGATTAATTTAAACTATGTAAATATAGTATTTAGTTTTATTTAATTATTTTTACTTCAACTTCTAGCAATGATTTTTGAGAAATAATATTTTTTGTAACTTATATGTAAATTTAATATAAGCATATGTATGCAGGAAGTAATATATTTATAATATTTTCAATCTTAGATAATCTTGTGTTTATTTCCTTCGTATTACTGAAAATCACATCTCAAGTCCACAATCACTTTTTCCATGCACTTTTCTATAAGCATTGAACCAGTGTGCATGGAGCATCTTCATGGCTTTACTCGTGCAGCTCGACAATTCTGCGGTTACCCAGTGCGTTTATTATGCCATTCGCAGTTTAATAATGATAATAACGGCAGGATATTAAGCTTTTCCTGCCTGGTCTGGTGAGCACTGTGGACGCCGCCGTCGACACCGCCACACGACCTGGGTGGTTAGATGGTTGGGTGGTTCGTGGGTCGACTGTGCGGCATTAAAACTATAATCAGTTTATGTAATAAAGTAAATTGTGTACGTAATGCGTGCTGATGTTGTCTTTTATTTATTTTCTTTTCTTGTGCGCTACTTTTTATTATAGCAGGCCAAGCGCTAAGCAGATATTCTTGGATCCTGTTTGCCTGTCTTGCTGTCTGGCTGTCTCGCTGTCTGGCTGTCTGCCTGTCGCCTTGGGCTCCTGCGCAGGCTGCTCTCTGTACTCCGCAATAATGTTCAATATTAATAAAAGTTTTTGGCCCAAGTTAATTAAATTTGCTTTTTAATGTGCAGCCATGCATGAGCCCCAGCGCCAATGTAATAAATTGACCGTGCGCTCCATAATGCCCATTTCCGGCACAGCCGTGCCGGGGGAGAGGCATGAAAAAACTTTTCTTTGAATTGTGCCAGGGAAATGAACTCAAATGAACTGCATTCATTTGGGCTGCTGCAAGTGACAGATTTATGTCATCGAGGTCGAATCTAAATGATGATAGTCCAAATGCTATAATACTTATGTATAACAGTTGAGTTAACATAGGCGCAGCTGATAGATTATATATCAATTTGCAAATCAAAGAGCCTACAGAAAATCGCCTGTAAAGATTTTGTAGAATTTTATTGTATTTGTAGATTAAAGTAAATCAGAAAATATACTACAAAGCATTTATAAAGGAAAATAAATTAAATGAAATTAACCTAAATTCTCAGAAACTTCTTTGCATTTCATATTTTTCTTAAGCGTTTTGTATTTGTATCTAACAAAATCTCAGTCTGTGATTCTCTTTAAACTTTCCAAATAAATTTATTATTTAACATTAACAATACTCTTAAGTATCAAATCCAAGTTTTTGCTTTGTTAAGTACGTAATTGCGGCATTTTAATGCTTCACCTGCCACCAAAGCGTGTTTGAAGTTTGTCCGACTCCGTCCGTCTGGCTTTCCCTCGACCGTTTAATGCCTTCAAACTTTGGCCTTAATAAAGCACATAAAGCGGCATTAGAAGTAGCAAAGGCGACGACAGCGGGCAACAAAGTCGCCATTATGAGTTCTTTTGTGGCATTTTAGACCTCTTTTGGCCACGTCAATATTTAATGGGGACTCAAGCTGCCGGGGCCCCGGGGCCTCCAGTGCGAGTCTATTGTCAGGCAGCTGTGTGGCAGGCCAGGCAGCGAGCGAAATTTTTACTTCATAAACTGCCGCGCTCTCAACATATTTGCTGTACAAATACATCGATAAATATTTCAAATGCTTTTTAATGAGGACACAAACTAATCTAAATGTTTAAAGTACTTCCAATTAATATAAATTATCAGCACTTTATCTAGGGCGTGAGTAGGGCGTGGGTCGTGGCGCCCACTTCACGCACAGACCCACCCGCAATCCTGAGGGCAAATCGAAAACAATCGAAGCAATCAGGCGAAATCATTGGCAGCCAGCGAAACGCTCGCACGGGATTTCCTGTGTATTAAAGTCTTAAGTAGATGTGGACGTGGGCGTTGCACGAATGTGTGGGCGTGGCAGCCAGTAAGCCAAACAAAAAGTTTTGGCGAACGTGGCGTATGAGCAGTGCGTGCCACTTCTCAACTTTTCAATTTGATTAAGTACCTGAGAGAGCAGCCAACTAAATCCGGACAGGGATGTGAAAAAATAATAGTAAAAAGCTGCCAGATAATATTTTCAACTTGTTTTTAATTGAAACTCAATACAAACGTCCAATAGATTTATGTGCATACTGGCCACAGGAGAGCAGTTGACAACAGCAAATTCTATTTGGAAGGAAAGCAGCAGAAGCTGGCTAAATAATTTGATAGCATCAGTTAAAGCTGTTTGTTGGTCGCAAAAGTGAAAAGTGAAAAGCCGAAAATCTGTACGTTGAATGGTTTTAAGTAAATTACAAACAGCAATAGCCACAACACACACACACACACACACACAGACAAGCACATAGGCATACATGCACGTACAACAGGAATGTCTGATGTTGACAAAGCGCCAGCTGTGAAGGGGGAAGCTCCACGTCGTCTTGGCCTGGCCACAAAGAAGGACACAACCAGCCATGCGGCAAAATTATGTAAAAAGTCAACAGCAAACAGTTAGTGATAATGGTACGAGATGGGGCGTGGCATGCTTGGGCATGCTAGGTCACTCAAATTGTCTAAGCGGCGACAAACTGAAAGCGAAAGTGAAAGCACAAGTACATGACCTCCAGGGCTGCCAGCCAAAGAAAAAGACGCAGAGGAAGTCAACAAAAATGGTAACAAACTGAAAATGAACATGCGACAAACGAAACCAACAACAACAACACAGGTGGCAGAGGCAGCAGAAGAAGAAAAGTTGCTGAAGAGTAAACAGAATTTTGTAGCTGTCTCCGAAAGCTTAAAAGTGAGAGCTGAAGCGAAATATTATATGAGTACTAAGTATAGAAATATTATATGAGTACTAAGTATAACTAAGTTAAATGTGAATAGGGGGGAGAAAAAAAATATGCTTGATAGCTAGTAGTACTTAGGTGAGAGACTAGGAATACCATAAAAGAATATTTTTAGTTGAGGCTTTATTTCAGAGTCAAGCTTTAATATTACTTGTATTCCTATAGAAGGTTTTCTTTAGCTTTCACTTACTAACATATCTCTTTTTTAATTCAATGTAGTTCTTTTTGAATAACACGATAACTAAGACATTCAGCCTGAAGCCTGGAAAAAACCACAAAAATTCCTCTTGAGTTCGTCTTATTCGATTCTTCTCTTAGGAATCTTAGAAATCGATTACTGGCAGTATCGTCTACTCTCAATGATCGTGCAATAAGTATCGTCATATATCGATTGTTCTTATATAACTATCGTCGACAGTTATCGATAGTTATCCACCTCTAATTCCAATTGGCCTGCTACACAATTGGTTCAATTGCTTATAACGTTCGATATAGCTTCTATAGCTCCATAGCAAGAAAGCAAAGATATTGTTTTTTGAGCGGAAGCAACAATCGCCAGTTAAGCAGCAAATAAATCTAAGTTCCTTAGGGAAAACACAAAAGCGCGGCGTAAAACAAAAACCATTCAAAATTAATTGTGAAATTATGTACAACATTTTATAGAGGTGTTTCAACCACAAGACCAAGAACAACAGAACCAACAAATGGAAGTGAATTATGTGAAATGCCGGCGAATGTCGGGTAAACGCAACTTGGCGCTAAATTATTAATACATAAGCCAAACAAACGCTGAACATCTGTGGGAACAACAAAAGACACGGCGAGCGTCTCAAATATGCCAACTCAGGTGAGCTGTAGTTAGGGAGGGGGCGGTGTCGGCAGCAGGGGGTAAATATGGGTGGGCGCAATTCAACCTTGACGCTAAGGTGAAACACAGAGAGAGAGGGAAGTGAAAATGCCTTCCGTTTCAGCTAACAAGCGCAACGAATGACTAAATGGGGGCTCAAAGCCTGTTACCCACAACATCTAGGCAGCACCTAGCAGGAGATACACACACACACACCCACACAAATATATATATTTGTATATATATATATATATATATATATATATATATATATATATATATATATATATATATATACATAACAAGGCTTGCAATATATGAGTCAAGTGGGACTTGCTATGTTGCGGGAGGGTGAGCTACTAAGTTACAGTGCATAATCTGATGGCTGTTAGCTGTTGTTGAGGTTCAAGTAAAATGTGGCAAGTGTGTTTGAGGTGAATAAGTGTGTGTGTGTGTGCGTGTGTGTTAAAAGTAACTTAAAGTTTGACTGCCTTTAATTCATTATGTATGCCTAATGTTAACAATTTAGCAGCTATTGGTTTATCTTAATGAAGCTGTCTGCCACCCAGCCCAGTTAACGGCCTAAATACACATATAAGCTCACACATGCACACACACAAACACACACTCACACACACCCTCTTAGTCGGCACAGTTGAGCGACCTTGCGACCTGTTTTGGCTTGTCTTTAACTTTTATGACGCGCTCAAATCCGTTTGGCATCGCTTTGCTACATTAGGCGCCGCGCCCCCAACCCATTTCGTTGCCAACCCCTATATATGTGTCTATACACAGACCCAAAACGTGGCCTAATCCCTCATCGTATTTTGCATACCGCCCGTTAACTGGGCCCACGGCTAGGGCTTTTGTCTTTGACTGGGCCTTTTGTCTTTTGGCTTTTGCATTTTTCAAGCCAACTTAAATATTAAAGCGCTGTTTGCGGTTCGGCGTCGACGCTGGCGTCTCGGGAACTTCTCAACTCCCCAATGGAGGGGCTGAAGAGCGCGGCTGACAATTTAGCTGTCGAGCGGCTCATAGTGTTGACACTCGTGGGAAAATGTTTTAATAATGTGTGTAAAGAGTTGACAGCTTGGCCCAAAAATAAAAAAAAATTAAATGCAAGTCGCAGCACAAAGTGTGAAAAGTGCCAAACTTTTATTTTCAATGGTTTCGTCGGGGATCTGTGGTGGTTATTATAAAACATGAAAGAATACATTTAGAGCCGCAGCCGCCGCACTTAAGGGTTGCGTGACATGATTGCCGTTGCGAATTTTGGTCAATTCATTAGCTTTTGGTATGGACTTGTATGGACATAACATTATTTGTGTTGGCTGATAGTTATATAAGTAACTGGAAGCTTTTTCGTAAAGGTTGCCATTAAAGTGTGCTCTAAATTTAGCTTTATATATATATTATACATTATCTATGACAATTATTCAATACAGTATTTATTTAAAGCTAAAAGGAAAGCAAATCAGTGACTTACGCTTCCCCTTAATCGATAGCTTGTCACGGCAATCACGGAAATTAAAAAGATTGATTGTTTGATTCGCGATACTTTTTGAACAGATCTCGTATATCAGCCAAAACAGATCAAATATATAATTTTACATAATTATTATCTGGTATTTTCCTTTTATATAATTAACATCTGCTATTTTCCCGCAAATGTTGATCGAGTTAATGAAATACTTTTAACTGAAGTGACTGCGACTGTCACTGCGAGAGTTTAACAGTTACAAATAGATGTAGATCGAATATTTATCAGTGACAGCCGATATTTATGATTCATATAGGATTTAGCTTCCACACATCTCTAGCATATGCAAACCGCGTGCGTAGAAAGCTTGAGCCTCATTTTCCATTCGAAATTATTTTCCGCTGACTAAAGATGACAAACGGAGAAATGGATTCTTCAGATGGTCCCAAGCCAACCGAATTTGTCTTAAGTCGGCCAATTCTGATATATCCAGAAACCGGTCTAGAGATTGCGGTCATCAATAATCCCTATGTGCGGACAGAGACTGTGGTAACCACAATCAAGAACCTTGCCAAAGAGGAGTTTCTCTTAGAGATGGATGTGCCCAATTCGGTCTCGAATCCAGCTAATCAAGACGACAGAGGCGTACCCATGCACAGGGCATGCATCTTGGATATGGGCAATATAACGAAACTTCTATTTGACAGCGCAGTCGAGAATTGTGATCGCATCTTCAGATTCGAGGACCAAATGATTCAAGACGTGGCCAACAAGCTAAAAAGTGGCATTCTCCTGGCTCAGGATACACCAGGTGCCGACACCATTGTCATTTGTCTGGTGCCAGCCATTGCTTTGGATCGCGGCCTAGGCGCCGTCGTGGGCTTTACCCTGGGTCAATTGGTGATTCGCAACGGAAATGATTTTAAGAAGAAAATGATTTTCAAAGGCTATTCACAAGATATTCACACACAGCAAATCTTAATCAAGTCTGTGGCACAATCGCTGCTAGCTTGCAACGATATGAACAATTGAAGAGAGCTGAAGAGACTGCACTTTTATGTGAAAGAAATTATACAAGATTGGGAGAGAAATGAAAAATCTAATTTTTATATGAATCAATTTATTACAAACATTTATACACAACATAAGAAATTATTAAATAAAAATTAGATTTTTCAAAGTTTTATTAATCAACATCTTTTTATTAATGATTGAAACTGTCTAATAAACCTTTAAGCTAAGATTCTTATGCTTTCAGGTTTTGCCTTTATTATAAGCTATTAACGACATTTCTTCAAACAAAATAAACTTGCATTGCTATAAATTACTTGAATGTACATTTTCGTGCATAATTAGCCTGCTGGAAAAGACATTATGCTAGGGACCGATAACAGGACCAAACAGGATGTGGGTGTGTTCAGCATATAAAAGACATAAATAAACACCCAGCGAAGATGTTTCGAAATTTATTAGCAAACAAAAGATTTATTAATTCAAACGCTTTGCAGCATCAGCAGATATGAAAGTTGTTTGACTTACCAGTGCTGCTAAATGTATTTCCACATGATATTGTTGTTGCAATTGTTATTGTTGTTCTTGTTGTTGTTCTGTGTAAAGCACACAAATATAGCTTAAGTTGCATACAGTTAAACAAACACTAAAGTTATATCCGTGTCTACATGTGTGTGTGTGTGTGTGTGTCTGTTGAAAATTCACTTGAATTTAATGCAAATTTGCATATGCGCACATTTTGTACGTTTTCTATATAAAATTTCAGTTCCGGCTCGTTTAGATAGTGCTACACATCCTCCATATACATACATATATCTCCCACTTGTTTGCTGTACAATGCAATTATGTGGCATTTAAGAAGGCGACAGCATAAATGCCCTACTCATTGCCGAAAAAGTATGTTCAACTATAGTTCAGTAATTGGCTTTAACTATATGTATATGTATATATTATGCTACCACATCCTGGCCTATAGCTAAGTACCTTACACTGGTTATATAGGCGACGGGGGGCTTTCAGGGGTAACTTAATTACACGAGGGCCTTTGGGTGCTCTGGCTGCGAGTTGTGCGTTTCGCGAAAAAAACAGAAAAACAAAATAAAACAACAGCATAGGCCTATGCTGTCCAGCGTTTGCGTATGCGCAATATGTCTCAAAGCTTTTGCCATAAATTAAATTTTTATTAAGTTTATAAGCCAATATTTCATTGTGCTGGAAGCTGGGAGCAAGTTTTTGGCAAATGAATAAATGCCGCAGTTACGCTATACATACATGGCATGTACATATCCTATAGATTAAAATACATACACATGCATGCAAGTATATATATATATATATATATATATATATTATATATATAAACTACACAGTGAAACTTCTAGGCCTTCGAAAATGATTAAGTGCAGGCAATTTATTAAGAGATCAAAGTTTATAGCATTTGCTACCTTGCCATGTTGTGATTTATCAGCAAAAACAGACTGGGATGGTGTGTGTGTGGTGCTGATGGACTAAGAGATGCCCTGTAAGATAAGCAAAAGTTCTTAAAATTATTTATAAGTAATAGAAATCTGCTGTCATAAAGTTATGATCAGAAAATCAATATAACAATATAATTAATAATTAAAGCAATATTTTATTTGCTTACTACTTCAAATATGTTGCCCTTTCTTGACCCATTAGATATCCTGTAATATTAGTAAATATCATATTTTCTTACATCATTTGTTCCCCAACTTAATGGCTACATATTTTGTATATTTAATCTAGTTTATACAATTGTAGAGTTCTAGTTCCTTTAAAGTTTCGCTTAAGCTTGACTAAGCTTTTTACTTATATTTTGCAAGAGCAAAAAACAACAACAACAACAACAACTAAAGCTGCAAAGTGTGTCCATTTACTAGAGCTGATCCCAAAGAGAAAAAAATATATAAACCTGAGATTTTTATAGTCGACTTTATTTTTGCTTTATTTGTTGCTGTTGTTGTTGGTCGTTAGCTGCAGAGAGTTGAGCATCAGTTGCGGCAGCTGCTCTTCGACTCGTTGGAGCAATATTTTCTTTTATAGACTTTACGTTTTGTATCCCAGTTGTACAGGCCGAACCAACCCACGCCATGCCCATTGTTTCCCCCCCCCCCCACACACAATTCGCTCGCTTGACCTCTTCAGACATATTTTCGCTTAGAAGACAAAAGGAAAAAAATTGACTTTTATGTGCGAATATTGGTCCGGAGGTGCGTGTGTATGAGTGTGTGTGAGTGTGTGTGTGTTGGTTGTGAAAGTTTTTGGAAAACGTGCCCGCCGTTCAGCTATCTGTGGCCAGCTCTTATGGATTATGAAAGATATATACACAGTTATTCCTTTGCCTTTCATAAAGAGCATGACTTATTTTTCCACAGAGCTTGTGTGGGCGTGGAAATAGCCACAAAGCTGCTCTACTATGCCATTTCCTGATTGCTTGATGCACATTAGCTATGCGCAAGGAAGTCTTAAGGCAGAGAACTCTCACTAAAGTAAGCTAGTCAGTTGGAAAATAAGGCATGGAGCACATTATAAAACATGAAGCTGATCAACTTGATAGTTTATTCAATTGCAATAGATTTTTGTGAATATAATACTCTTAATGGTTGGACTTACCTGTAGGAATAACAATACCAGCACTTGAGTTGCAATTTCAATTTCAATTGAAAAAGAAATACATTGAAAACTGAAAACACAAAAAAGTCCGAGAACTTTGCAAATATTTGCAAGCTGTATTTTAAGGCAACACAATGAAAGTCAGACAGATATATATATGCATATACATACATATACATAAATGGAGGGAAGCCTTTGGAAGCAACACAACAATTTCTCGACATGATGACAGATTGACAAGCAGACAGACAAACAGACGGGCAACAAGATGGCAAGCGTGTGTGTGGTCGACTCTTTTGCCAGAACTCAATGTCTCGACTTCAAATGTGGACAGTTGCACGTGCCAGTGGAATGGACATAGACATAGACACAGACATGGCCCATGTCAGAGAATAAAGTTTGTGTAAAATGTTTGTATGCCATATAGCGCACAACAAGAATGGGGCAATCTCCCCTCTCCCCTCTCCCCTCGTGTATGTAGATGTGGCTATATAGTTGACCAAGATACGCATCTCGCAACAGCAGCGGCAGTAGCTAGTGGAGAATGGAGTTTGGCAGCCTATGGGGTTTTGGGGCGCAAAAACATTAATTCAGTCGAAGGTCGAACAACTACTACGCACACACACACAGACACACACACACACACACAGCATGTAGCTCGTTATAAGCCAGTGTGGGGCTGAGGCTTGTCATGGGTTATGGGGCGAAGGGGCTTTGGGTCGTCAACGCTCTCTCACACCAATAACATAAAAATTTGTTGTTGTAAATCTGCTCAGCACTTTGTGCGTGAGAGTAGCACAGTTTAATAGCACAACACACACACTCACACACACACGCACACACACACATGCACACACTTAAATACAGCGGCGTACACGTAATCTGTTGTGTAATGTCTTTAGTTGTGTCAACTCTGCTACATGTTGTGCCCCAGCAAAAGCAAAGTGATGGCAAATCAAGCGACAGACCGAGCGGGCGGGCAGAGTGAGCATTGTGTCCAATGTACGCTGTCTGCAGAGTCAAAAACAGATTCAGAGTGAGTGCGAAAAATGGCAACATGCAGAGCACTCCACGCTCTTGCTCAACCAAGTTGAAGTTTTGAAACAACATTTAGATAAATTTCCCCCGAGAGTTGGCCAAAGCGTTGCGTCGCAACAACAAAAAAGAAAAAGAAATACATTGCTAAAAGAATCATGTAGTTGTTACAACAACAATCACAACAATAGCAACAACAATTGGCTATTGCAGCTGCAGAAACTATCTGAAAGCAAACTAAATATATTGTTTTCGAAATGGCAAACAAACTTTAACTTCAGATGAATTCATTCATAGAATTTGCATTGCAACTTTTATATATTCACGAACATTTTAATCAACATAACTGCACTTTGATTAAAACAAGTCAGAATAGCAATTCGAATCAATTATTAACTCAGCTAAGCTCTATTGTGCATCTGGCATGAAAAGGACTTTAATGAACTGTAATTAACTTGGCTGAAGTGTGAAAGGCTTCAACATAATGAAGCACTAATAAATATCATTAATTTCTTGATTATGCATTCAAATCAGTGTTTTCAACAGTATATATATATATATATATACATATTTGTTTGTATATATAGAATCAGATATGTTATGCTAGCAACTTATTATAATATATAATAAATTATAGTAGAATATACAAATATTGAAAGATAAACCACTGTGAACTTATATTTAAAGTGATATATATTAAAATACCATTATTATTTCTTTAAATATATTAATTCTTATTTCAAAAACTCTTTAAATGTCAATAGAAACTCGACAGTCATTATTTATATTCATTATTTAACTACCTTACTATACAGAGAGCCTGAAATTTAATCACAGTCAGGCTACTTTGTAGTTGTTTGCTTTAATTGCACATGTGACATTACCTCAAACGCTCCTTTTCCAACTTCCTGCAACTTTATCTCCTGGTCCTGTGCCAATGCCGATCCCTGTCCCGCTGCACTTGATCAATAGTTGAAGGTCGTTAAATGGTTGAAAATGTTTGACTTTATTCAGTTGGAATGAGTAAGAGCTGCTCAATTTGGTTGCTCAGCTATGTACTTGGTGGTTTTGCCATTAAGCTATTATAGGTGGGGGAGGGGGGGCTGGTGATGTAGAGTGGGTCATGTGGTTGCCTTTTCCATGCCATTCCGTTTGGTTATTTTGCTGGCATTTTGTACTGCCGAGACGAGACGGACGAGCAGATGAATAGAAAACACTACACAACCAAATTGAGCAACATTTGTGGCATAGCTGCTACGAAAACTTTTGCACAAATTTCATCGAGCTAAATGTCAAGTCATTAATATTCAAGCCATAGCACCCCCTGCACACCCACACACACACACACACACACTCAAAAACCCATACAGATACACTTATTCCTGGAATTCTAAAACTCTGTTTTAACTACGACAGCTCAATGTGGCCTCGACTGGCAAATAATATTTAATTAGAGAATTGTTTAGACAAACTTTTTAATTACGTTCATCGCTGTGTGTGTCTGTGTGTGTGTGTGTGAATTATTAAGCGACCCGCATAAATCTTCAGATGTGTCTGGCGCTTCAAATTTTCGTGAAAAATGCACGCTCGACTGGTCCACTCGTGCAACGCCCACTTGTCTGTGCCGCCCATCAAACGGGATGCATGCTGCCACCAGCTAGGATCTGCCGGGCCAGGCCAAGCCACGCCACACCACGCCGTGCTCCGCCCCGCCTCTTCATTCGGCCCTTTTGGCTGACAGCCGGGACGAGCTGTGACCGTCAGCTGCATAAATTTTAAGCGACAGCAACATTAAAGTCAACATTTTGCCAGTGGCCTACATTCGAGAGGGGTCCGGACAGGGGTGGGAGTGGCGGTCCATCGTTTGGGGAATGGGCGCTCAGTTCTGGCTTGGGAACTGATACTGGAAAATGGTGCAGCTCCTGCTGTTGGGAATGTCCTTTTAGCATTACTGCCTCCGCCTTTCACTTTCGCTGACATGTTGCTGCACACGCACAGACACACACAACTACTTGTGTCATGCGCTTGTGTGTGTGTGTTTTTATGCAGATGAGTTGGCAGTAACGTGTGCAAAATTATGAAGATGAATTTCTGTTTGTCAGTTTTTTCTTATTCACTATTTTTTTTTTGGCTTCAGCATATTAAAAAAAAATAAAATTGTAAACCTCTGAGTAGCTCAAAGAGCGTCCTTTTCGCTGCAATCAAAGAGACGGAAGTTGCATGAGCCATTTGATGGCTGGAAGCTGATGCTCTTAGCAGAATGTGAAATTCAACAAAAAATTCACCTTCGACAGGTCGCAACAGAAACGTCGCTAAAAACCAACTAACGTCATGAGCAACTTTTAAAAGTCAAAGTAAATTTTTTATTAACCTGGAAAATACTGTCGAAATAATTAAGAAAATGGTTTTTTGACGACGACTTGATGTTGATCAGCTGTCAATCAATTCAAGGTTTAAACTTTTAAAGTAAATTAAATGATATTAAATTACAAGCTCTTTGTTTGCCATGTTTTAAGGCAAACTGTTCCACTGTATGTTCCAACTGTGAGGCCTTACTCTAAACTGTTTTCATGGTTAATTAGATAAGAGACAATACAAATAGAATGATGCATTTTAGTGATATGTGTTGTGGCATTCAATACAAATTGCATTAGCTGCGGCATGTGGCAGGGCCAATTGGGTTCACTAAGTCCGCAAATGGCGTAACTTGAGATAATTAATTGAGCGCAAAACTAAACACGAGAGCAGCAAAAGCAATTATCTACAATAATACTCACACACACACATACACACACACGTCCACACATGAGATTGTGCTGACCACACCCAACACTCATACACACACACTCACACACGCCCAACAATAGAGCTAAGTAGAGTAAATCACTTGGCATTTAGCAGTCCAAAAATAAATCGATTCTCGACTACTATTAACGCTACATTAAAAACCCTGATTGCCCTTTGTTTCATTCCAGATAAATGCGCCCGCTCACAAACAGACAGACACACAAACACAAGTAACAAGTGTATCCAAAGGATACGAAATTGGCTCCCCAACCTGACAGATGTTGTTTTTCCAACAAGAATAACAACTCGGCCGAGTAGTTCAAGCAGAACCCACCCGAAAATGGCAATGGGCCAAGGCTTATTTACAAAGCAGCAACTGGAGTGTGCATAAAAATAGTAGAAGAAGAAGAAGCAGAAGAAACTGGAACAACAACAGCACCAATTGATAAACTAAAACAATAAACAAATAAATAATCGTATGCAAAAATTATCATCGGAAGCGTAAAAACTTTGCCTCAATAAAATTGGCCATAAAATCAAAACGACAGAGCCGAGCCGTCCCATAAAATACGCCGATTCTTCGACTCTGATAAACATATATATATTTTATATATATATAAGTTTTATTTTGGCGAATTCCGTCAACGTGTGCACAAATCGGGATCTTGCACATTGCGTATACCGCGCCACGTGTTGCCACAGTCAGCAGAAAATCCAAAGAGAAAAGTAAAGTTTTATTTTATTTTCGGCTAGGTGCTAAATGCGTTTACATATCTCTGGCGCGGCAGTTGCCGCCTCCGCCTCCGCCTCCGCCACCGCCACCGCGACCAGTGCAGCGAAATAGAAGTGAAAGTGCGAAGGTTCGCATTATTTCTGCGTAGGTGAACATTAATCTCTAGCTCGGCGAGGGGAAGGGCGCAGTATGCTGCGCTTGTGGAAAAATCGATCCAAAATGCGAATAGACTCCGTTAACATGGTTCTCGGCCGCAGCAGCAGCAGCACCAACACTACCAACACCACCAACACCAACACCACCACCACCAGCACCACTTTCACCAACAGCAGACAGCCACATCGCACCAAGCAGCTGACACAGTTACTTATTGGCAGCATCCTCTGCATGACAATTGGTAAGTTGAAATGTAAAATCATTTTGAAGTATTCCCATTATTTTCGTCCTGATTGCAAATACAATTTCAATCACTTTATTTGCGCTAACTTAATTAGTATATTCCACTCCTCGAGCTAATTAACAAAGTGCCCAAAATGCTTTTGGGCTAATTAATCAAATTAAAAGCTTTTATTGCACTCAGATAACCCAAAAGTTTTCCTGACCTCAGCTTATACATTTATGATTAAGTATATTGCCGAAACTTGGCCAACTGATGAAAAGCAAATAAGTAATTAGTTTATTTATTTAAGATTTCCATTTATTGTATTCAGATGCTCGCATTGCATACTGCTTGGCCGATGAGTTAGCTATCACTAAGGTAATTCCATTCAATTGTCTGGATGTTGGCCAACGTTGACAGTTGATTCTTCAAATTTGAAGCCGAGTACAATTATAAGAGGTCATTAATATTTTATCAGATGACTACTAATTTAATTAAATTAAAATTATTATAAAAACAATATAAAATGCCCTTAATATATATATCAAGCGCTCTCCACTTTAGCTGCAGTTCAATTGCAGATATTTCTGCGAACACAGACATGTCCACAGATATATATCCCCGACTATATATACTTATCATTTGGAATGACTGAGTGCCTGTCTGTCTGCCTGATTTTGTAATATTGAGTTCAGTCCTGAGGGGACGCGACAGTTGTTGTTGTCGGTCAATTTGCAAATTTACAATTGCTGGCAGCACAATTCAGCTGCTGAATAATAATAATGGGCATGAAAAAATTGCAGAAGAAGAAAATTATTAAATTAAATTAAAAAAAATAATTGAGAGTGAAATGTGGACAATTAGATACCCTTTCATATTTAAAGCAAAATAAATGTTATATAAGAGAAATCAAAAAGTTTCGATTCTCTATGCCAGTTACTACACAGTGATATATATTTCATTTAACTAACTCATATATATATGGTATATATTCAGACTCTAATCCAATATCACATGCACGACAGCAAATTGGTTTAACTCTTTGGCCAGGGCAAGTGTTGCCGCAGCTGGTTGCATAAATTGGGTTTTTTGTTTAACACGCATACGTCCCGTGGGCTAACACGGCTTTTATGCCCCTTTTTTTTTTTATACAGCGCCTGCTTTTGCCACGTGCTCGTATGCAAATAGTCACATTCAATCGTACGTGCACTTCATGTTGAAACGGTTAACTCACTTAGCCAAGAGGCTGCCAATTTCCCTCATCCCACAGCCCACAGCCCTCAGCCCACACAGCCGGCGGCTTAATCACGGCTCCATTCAGCCTAAAATTACTTTAACTTTGCCCTTTAATTGGTTTTACTTAGAGCTTTTCGCTGCAAAAGTGTTGAGTGAAAATCTGGATTGCAACAAAAAAAAAAAGAGCACAAATTTACGCTTGCTTTCGCCCCATCGCTGTTATAAGAAGCTATTAGCGTACTTTTCGCTGTCGCCGCAGACCTGAAAAAAAAAGAAACGCAGAAGTGAAAAAAGCAAAACATGAAAACATAATTCATGAGCTCCAGCAAAATGTTGAATTGTAAATGATCAAGCGAGAGACTGAGGACGGCTACAAAACAAAAAAAGCGAAGGCAAAAGACGGCGCAAATGAGCAGACAAATATGCCAGAGAGACAGACGGAGACAACGACAGAGACAGAGAGAGAGAGAGAGAGAGAGAGAGAGAGAGAGAGGGATAGAATGAGGAACAGAGCAGAGAAGCTTGGAGCCAAATGATGGGCGGTCATAAAGAATTCTGTTGGGTTTGTAAGCCATAACTGGGCTTGTTGTCTGAGTCGGGGCAAAAACTTTACAGTTGACCCCCCCTCCCCCACATAGCCCCAATAACTAATTAGTACCTCAACTTATATCGTGCTTATAAAATATCTTTATTGATTTTTCGCTCTGTGTTTTGCTTCGACTTTTACAGCAAATTTATTGGGCTTCCAGCTCCGCAGCCTCATTGACTTTTACCTCTTGGCTTGGCACTGGGCGTAAGATTGATTTATTTGCCAGTGGGAGGGGCAGGGGCAGGGGGGTCTCCATTTTTAAACATTATTCATAACTTTTTCCATTCGGTTGCGGCTTTGTTGTAATTTATTTCTGAAGCAGCTTCAAATAAATTGACCGAAATTTGTTAGCATTTAAAAATGATTTGCATGCCAGAGCCAGCCAGTCAGCCAGTCAGGCAGCTTCTTGTGATGCTTGGACCACTCGCAGTCGCTGCCGATTGGCCTCCAATTGGCAATCGAATCTGGGCTGGGTCGAAAATAAAAACTAAGACTTTCGGGCACACTTAAGCACTATAATAATGTGCGTGAGCACAGCTACGTATCGTCCGTCTATAAATTATGGCTATAAAAATAAAATCAAGAGCGCCTCGCTTTGTTTCTTGGGCAGCTTTACATTGTTTTCATTTCGTTTTCCATTGCTATATTTATTTTGTTGGGCGCATTTTACTTATGAGCTTTATTTTATTTTTGGGTTTTTTTTGGTTTTTTTTTTCATTGTGGGAAAACTTTTCACTTTCCTTTTTAGCTAGGGACATTATTTTTGTGCTTTCATTTCCGTCCGTTTTGGTTTTATTGCAGTTTTCAGCTGTCGCAGTGGCTGTCTCTCCAATCCGTGTGCCCCGCCCCGCGCCGTCCCGCCCCGTCCCGCATGCTGTTCCACTTTCCGATGCCATTCGCGCGCATTTTGCTTGTTTGTTTTTTTCCGCCGAAATAAATATAAAAAAAAAATTCGCTTCCAGTTCCGTCTGCCATTTTCGCGAATTTCTTCTGCAGCATAGAAAGAATTTTGTGCCGCTGCCTTTTGCTACTTTAGCTTTTGTCGGCGCACTTTATCCATTCGCGTTCGCGCGCAATTTTCCCACGGCTCCCAAACAAAAAAAAAAATAAACAAAAATAAAACAATGAAATGAAAAATTATAGCTGTCAACTCTCCACTCTGCTGCCTCCGCTCGCTGCGTAGCTCCTGCTGCTCTGTCAGTGTAAATGTGTTTTTGCCATCAATTTTTATTGCAAGCAGAGTGTATCAATAAATTTTACAGCAATGTGCGGATTTAAAAGCAAAACTGCATTGGCTTTTTGCTTCATACTCTTCATACCCTCCACTTCCACCCGCACAGCACAGGCTCTAGCCGAGCTCCTGTCAGCAGCACCTTATGGGGCCATTGTATTGCTTTATGACATTCGAAGTTGGGCATAAAATGCTCTTTCGAATTGCGGCTCAATTTGCCTTCAATGATGTAGACTTTGCCTGTGATTGTCATTTGGGTCTTTAAGAGGTTTACCATATGCACCAATTAGTCGTAATTGGCCAATAAAAAATTTATATTTCAATGTTGAAAAGCGGTTTAGAAGTAAAGGGCATTCCCTACAACTATATATATGCACAGCTATGTTTGAAAGAATTTTTATACAAAACCTGTCATTGAAATCTGTCAATAGGTGAATTGGTTTTATAATTGGCTTCTGAAATTCCAGTAAAATATTCCATTGTTAGTCATGCAGAGAGGTTTTGTAAAATAGTTTCATGGAAATTTCAATGACTGCATACTCATCTTAATTAAAGCGCTTTATAAAGCTTGGCCGAATTCTTTATATAAATGAATTGCGTTAGCTTGAAAGATGCCAACAGCTTTTAATATTTGTTGCCAGTGTTGAAAAAGGTCATAAAATAACCATCATGTCTAAGCTTATCTACAGAATTTATAGCACATGGGCAAAACAAAGCGATCATAAACAAAATCAATATGCTTTATATCAAAATTAATGGAGCTGCAATTTCACAAGTAGCACACATCCACACACACACACACACACATACACAGACTCTGACACATATATGAACAGCAGCAGGGAAAAAGTGTTGACAGCTGCTTTTATTCACCTGTCAGACACAGAAGCCGCTAAACTGTTGATAAGAAGACTGAAGACAGAACCGGCAGATGGGTGTCAGAGCGTTCGGTCCAGCTCCGGCAGCTATGCATCCGGGTATCCCCCATTTAACAAGAATCTGGGAAACTGCTGGGATGTTGCGGCTGTCGAGGCAATCAACAGGGGGCCAGACACAAGCGCTGTGACAGCGTAGCCAATAAAAATCCCTCACAATCATTTATCAATAAGTTTCAGAGCTGAACGATAGAATTTCTCTACTTCCCCCAGCAAGCCCTAGGGCTTGCTAGCTAAAGTTGGAGCTGGACATTACACTACATGATAACGTGCAAAAAGAATGAAAATATGAAATAATCATGTATAAGTGCTGCAGAAAATATTCCAAGTACTTGCTTGGGGGTTGCAAGACAAAAGAAAAAACATTAACATCAAGCCCCACAGCTCGACGAGGACCGGACATCACTGGACTCTGTCGGACTCTGTGTAAATGTCACAAAGTTCGAGCTATTATAAATGACATCGGATGTCGCTTGACAGTGAAATATATATTTTTTGAAGAGACGAAGTTGATAAAATGAATTGACAACGGAATGGTGTTAAGCTAGAGCAACTTGCGAGTGAAACCATGAACTAGAGAAATTTTTATCCACAAAAGGCTAATTCTGACATAGGAATCATAGCTCTCACTACAAATATTATATTGACTTAAACTTTTAATTATTTAACTCAAATTGCCGCTGTTTATATGAAGTCTGACTTTTTTATCCGTATACAATCGTATGCTTTCCAAATAGAGGGGCTCTACAAATTGGAAAACTGGCAAAAATGAAAATTCTGTTGCAGACAGAAAAAATAAAAAACTGTCAAGATTTTAATTAATTTTTATCTGCGCTGCTGCTATCTGGCTTTTGCCTTCTGACGGCTTTTTAGCATAAAGTGAAGTGAAAATGTAATTCAATTTTTGGCGAGAGAGAGAGAGAGAGATGCCCCAGAGGTGGGGAAGGTGGGTAGTTGAGCGCGAGGGATGGCGGAGAGGTGGAGTGAAGCAAGTACCCGCTGCAGCTGACAGTTCAATTCGGTACAAGTGTCCCTGAGAGTTATTTGCTGTCGCCTTACTTTTGTTTACAGCAAAGATCTCCATAGTGTGGAGCGCCTTTTGCAAGGCAAATGAGTGCCAAGAGTGCCACGCCCAGCCAGCTGGCAGGCCGGGCTCTGAACCGAAAGCTCTCCAACAATATCTGATAAGCTGCATCATGCATTTGCATACTTCCGGCAATTTGTTTTTGTGCGAACCAAACGAATCGAGACAAATGCAATAAGCGCACAGAAAGAAAAAGAACACACACAAAAACCATGCAAAAAACTAACATAAAAGCAAGAAGCATACGACGCATAAAGATAAAACCGAACGAGTGGGTGCACTGCTTCATCCTGCCTCCTGCCTCCGACAACCATGCTCCACAGAGAACTGAAAGCCGGAGCACTGCACTGCTCGCATTGTGTATTCAAATTACGCTGCCGCATTGTTCCTGTTCCTTCCGTTTCAGCCAGCAGTCAGCATCCTCATAGCCAGATCCCCCAATTCCCCGATCCCTCAATACCCGATACCCGATCCCCGATACCCTGGCCCTCACGCCCGACAGTCGGCATCAGCGCGTTGTTTATTTACGTTGTTTGCCATTTGTTGTGCGTTGTGTCCCGCTCCCCCTTTGCCAGCCTGCCGACTCTTTTCTGGAGTCTTCAACCCTCACATAGTTTTCAAAAATATTGTTAGCCATAAATTCGGCGACACGCACAGTGGAAGAGACAGAGAGAGAGAGAGAGGTAGAAAATATTAGCCCGAGAGAGTAAACAGCATCGAGCGCTGCATTTGTACTCACAAATTCCGGCATTTATTTAGAAAGTTGTTCATTCCGCGCGGGGTTTAATATCAACTTTGGACCTAGTCAAGTGCCCCCCCACTACTACAGAGACGAGTTACAGTTATAGTTAGTGTTATAGTAACAGTTACATGTGTACTCTCTATCTGCGTGTACATATATTGTGTCAGCCATAAATCCATATTATCGAATGCAGGAATCTGCAGGGGACGCAGCTCGCGCAGCTCGTGCAGCCAATTGCATCTGGTGGCATAAACTACTCTAATGAACTACCATAATCTTCATTGTCTTTTAAGTATGTGAGTTTTTTATGAGAAGGCAGCAGGCAGCTTCAGAGAAACTTGCAAAGGCTGTGCAGCTTAGAATGATAAATAAGCATTTTATCTATAGAAAAGGATGTGATCAAAAAGCTTTAAGTTAACTTTTATAATACTATGTATATGACTCTTCTTCTTCTCAATCAAATATATATTTTATAGATATTTTATTTCAAGTACTATATACTATGATATTCCATCAGCATTTTCAAAGTTCCATTTAAACATTTAATGTGTGCTGTATATGTATAGGTTTAGTCCTTGATAATATGCAAGTGACATTTCGAAATCTCCAAAGATTGACCTATATATGCAAATATTTGTGCGAAAAGTTCACTGTGTCAGCTGTGCGATTGGCAGTGGGCGTTGGTAAATAATGCAAATCATTGGATTGTTTTCCTTTACAATACAATTTTTTCTGGTGTTGACTCGCTGGAAAAACCAACCAGATCTGGGGGGCACCAAAAAAAATATTACAAATTGAAATGGCAAATGCTCGAATAGAAATACGCTGAAATGGAAACCTCTAATAAAACGAAAAAAGACATTTCCATTACTGCGATTAAATCGTTGGGTAGACAAAAAAGACAGAGACACTGAATAGAATCACATGGCCAGCGACAGAGAGGGAGCGGGCAAGTTGGATGGATGGATGGATGGACAGGGAGAGAGAGAGTAGGGGCGTTTGGAAACATACAGGATTTGGTCTGTTGTCCTTCCACATCAACGCGGCTGAGTGCGAGTCGGCGATAGGATACGCTTCTGCTATTATTCCAATTGTTATTGTTTATATTCAGTGGATACTGCTGCTGAGAGCAGCCAAAATGATTGCCATAAAATACATACAATTTTGCTTTTGATGTATATTTTTATGGCGCATAATATTAGCCCAACATAATTATCAATCTTTACGGCCGAGCGAAATGGCTGACATTAAATGAATCATGGCCAAGCGCATAGATACCACGGCTAACGGAAGACAAACGCTAGCCGGCCAACGCTGCGAATGCGCAATGTGGTGCACAATTGTCCCTTAGCCGGAATAACGGAATAACGTATAAAGGCAAAAGGATTCGCCATTACACACGAGCACACGCTGATAAAATTAGCAATTCCATGCCATTCGGTCGGCCATATTAGCAGCAAATATATTCATGTCGTCTGCCGGCGCACGGGCCGTATGAGTGCTGCAAAAGCGTGACGCTGCAGCGCTGTGTGAAATGCGGGCTGAACGTTTGCGGTTTGGCTGCGTCCCATCCCCACTCGACGCGACTCAACTCGACTCGACACAACTCGCCTCGCCTCGTCAATGTTCATGCGGTTGTTTCTATAGCCCCCCATTCAGTGCTTGTCTGCCTCGAACGTTAGGGAATGCGGCCTGGACGCGTGTCGAAGCATCTCAGTCGGAAAATGGGTGACAATTCATGACAGTGCAATGCGCGTAATTTGCATATAGAGTCGAACCATTGGGCCATTCGCCGACTCGTTGTGCTTGTCCGGGGATCCCAGTCTGCGCTTTTTGTCGCCTCTCTGCCAAATTCTCCAGTGAATTTTGTTCGCAGCTTTGGAACACACCCACACACACACACGCACACATACAGCCACATTATGCAAAAATTCATTTTCAGTGCATTTTTGGTGCAGGCCAACAAAAAAAAAAAGTAGTTCGAAATTTTAAATGCAAATGACACTCTGAAAAAGGAGGCGTGGTGCAAACGTTGACAAAGTCAAGCACACAAATTGTGGTTGGAGCTGTCTATATTAAAAACAAAATTAGTTTTCTTTTAATAAGCCAATGCAGCCCGGTAAAATCAGTTAGTTCGAGCCGCAACGAGAGCCAGCAAATATGTATCTATATAAATTGCTTTTCGTGTGGCTTTCCTCAAAAACAGTTAACGACCAAATTCATCGATCGAATCTGACAAAATATTTAAGAGGCATGCGAGAACAGTTTGAATTTTAACCAATTTTTGATAAAATCCTGACCAACTTTTGGAAATTTGGCTTCTAAATCAAACACAAAGTGAAAGCTAAATGTTGGATTTATTCTGTCGAACTGATGTTGATGAGCTGAATTCAAAATTTGAATTTTTGACTTAACTGAAATGCGTAACAAAATGATGTCAAATATAAATCAATAATTTGTAAGGGGCAGACAGAAATTTCAACAAATTTTTACTAAAACATTTAATGAAAATTGAGGACTTAAAAAAAAAATTGTTTAAGCTGATATTAAAATATTGACAAATATATTGAATTTAGTTATTTGTCTTAGCATTATATATAAGAACAAGCTATGCCTATGGGTGAACTCAGGCTATGCCTATGGCTGTCCTCTGGCTCAACTGAGGCTATGCCTATGGCTCAGCCCATTACTGTGCCATTACTGTCCTCTGGCTCGACTCACACTTTGCCAACGGCTCTGCTCTGACTCAACTCTGGCTCTGCCAGTGCCTAAGGCTCTGCCAATGCCTATGGCTCTGCCAATGGCTCCGCCAATGGCTCTGCTCTGGCTCTACTCAGGTTATGACTATGGCTCTGCCCATTGCTTTGTGTATTACTCTGCTCTGGCTCAACTAAGGCTCTGCCAATGGCTCAGATTATGGCTCCGCTCTGCCTATGTATCTGGCTATGCCTTTGGTTCTGGCTGTGCCTATGGCTCTGCCAATGTCTCTGCTTTGCCTCAACTCAGCCTCTGCCTATGGCTCTGTCCTTGGCTGTGCCTATGGCTCTGTTCAGGCTCTGCCTATGGCTTTGCTAGTGGCTCTGCTCTGGCTCTGCTCTGGCTCTGCTTTGGCTCAACTCAGGCTCTGCCAATAGCTCTGCTCTGGTTCAACTCAACCTCTGCCTATGGCGCTGCTCTGGCTCAACTCAGCCTCTGCCTATGACGCTGCTCTGGCTCAACTCAGCCTCTGTCTATGACGCTTCTCTGGCTTAACTCAGCCTCTGCCAATGGCTCTGCCTATGGCGCTGCTCTGACTCAACTCAGCCTCTGCCTATGACGCTGCTCTGGCTCAACTCAGCCTCTGCCAATGGCTCTGCCTATGGCTCTGCCTATGGCGCTGCTCTGGCTCAACTCAGCCTCTGTCTATGACGCTTCTCTGGCTTAACTCAGCCTCTGCCAATGGCTCTGCCTATGGCGCTGCTCTGGCTCAACTCAGCCTCTGCCAATGGCTCTGCCAATGGCTCTGCCTATGGCTCTGCCTATGGCGCTGCTTAGGCTCAACTCAGGCTCTGCCTATGACGCTGCTCTGGCTTAACTCAGCCTCTGCCAATGGCTCTGCCTATGGCGCTGCTCTGGCTCAACTCAGCCTCTGCCAATGGCTCTGCCAATGGCTCTGCCTATGGCTCTGCCTATGGCGCTGCTCTGGCTCAACTCAGCCTCTGCCAATGGCTCTGTCTATGGCGCTGCTCTGGCTCAACTCAGCCTCTGCCTATGACTTTGCTCTGGCTCAACTCAGGCTATGCCTATAGCTCTGCCAATGGCTCTGCCAATGGCTCTGCTCTGGCTCTGCTCTGGCTCTGCTTTGGATCAACACAGGCTCTGCCCGTTGCTGTGCCAATGGCTCTGCTCTGACTCAACTCAGGCTCTGCCTAGGGCTCTGCTCTGGCTTAACTCAGCCTCTGCCAATGGCTCTGCCTATGGCGCTGCTCTGGCTCAACTCAGCCTCTGCCTATGACGCTGCTCTGTCTTAACTCAGCCTCTGCCAATGGCTCTGCCTATGGCTCTGCCTATGGCGCTGCTCTGGCTCAACTCAGCCTCTGCCAATGGCTCTGCCTATGGCTCTGCCTATGGCGCTGCTCTGGCTCAACTCAGCCTCTGCCTATGACTTTGCTCTGGCTCAACTCAGGCTATGCCTATAGCTCTGCCAATGGCTGTGCTCTGGCTCTGCTTTGGATCAACACAGGCTCTGCCCGTTGCTGTGCCAATGGCTCTGCTCTGACTCAACAAAGGCTATGCCTATGGCTCTGCTCAAAACTGTGCCTATGGCTGTGCTCTGACTCAACTCTTTTAAAAGTTAGGGAAAAGTAAAGAAAAAATTTACTTAATATAGAAAATTTTGCTAAAAATTGAAGGCAATGCATTTATTAAATGGTATTTGTTAATGAAAGATAAATAGAAGAGAATTTTATAAATAAAACCGGATTGCTGACATTTTCTCGATTAAATAATAAACTTAAAGTAGAGCATTTGCAATGCGACCTGCGTGGGTCGTATGGAATGCATGCCGAAAATACCAGACGCGTTCACAGATCCTAGCTGACTGCAGGCCAGGATAATGGAATCTCCCCCAACCATATACAAATAAACACGAACTCTGGGCGAGCGGCATTTTCTTCTTTTATTTGGTTTATTCGACGGCAAACAATGTGAAATACTTGCGGTCTGAATGTGAGACTCAACACGCCAGCCACAGCGGGCGTTGGCAATGTGAGTCCTCTGCAGTTGCAGGAGATGGGCGAAATGAGTCGCTAGGTAAATGTAATAGCAACCCGCGGCGAATAATACAACCCAAGGCTGCAGGAAATACTTACCAAGGCAGCCAGCCGACCAGCCAGCCAGCCAGCCAGGCAGTCCAATGTTCCATTTTCTAAGGATCCTGGCGAAATAAAATGGGAAAAACCAAACGCAAGAACTTTAGCAGCTGCAGCAACAAAAACAAGTGCAACTGCTGCAGTCGATTCATGAGTGCAGGAAATGCTTTATGACTCGGTCGACGTTTCCTCTGGCCCATAAACAGCGAGCAGGCAAATTGAAATCTTACTGCTGCTGTTCCTTTTCCTCCCCACTAGCCAGCCACACAAAGCTGGCCAGAATTCATAGCTGACTTCCTTTGCACCAGCCGCATCCCTAACGCGATCCCTGACTATCGACTCCCCGCCATTGCGCTGGCAACTTTTTTCTGTATGCGCTAAAGGCGCAGCCAAAATGGCGTCGACTTTGACTGAATGCAGCAGCCAAAGGCTCTAACTGCTCATAATTTATGCTAACGGCAATTTAAACTTTGCCTGTTATTTATTAAAGCCAAGCAAAACGCCCTCCAACACCCTGCCTCCACGCACATCTTATAGTTTGGCTAGTGTAAGCCGCGCTTTTTATTGAATGCGGCTGTAAGTGTTACAGTGGGTGTGATTCGCTAATTTGTGCATAGAAATATTCTTAAAACAAAATATTTATTTACTTATTTATATCAGAGATCAGTTGTAGAGCTGAGTGTGCTAGGGATACGTTCATATAGGGCAGATATATTTCTTATCAATATTGGAATAGAGAAAATGTCATCTAGGCTCGACTTTATTAAACCTTTTTCTTAGTTATGCATGCAGTCGGACGATGCTGTAATTGGTTCAATTAAGTTTCGGTTTTATCACCAGCCGATCTGCAAATAGAATAAAAATAGAAATTGTAGTTTTTTTTCGACTCTATTTGATTGACCTAATGCCACTGTTTGTTATTGGCACCCGGATGAAGCAGCATTTCGGCTGCTGTCTGTTGCCTGCTGCCAAAAACTGACCCAAATTTACAGCCAGTCCAACGAGTGGGCCAGTGCCAGTGCCAGTGTCTGGGGTGTCTGACTGCCCGGCTGTTCTTGTTCTTGTTTGTTTGCCCACCTACCCTTGCCGTAGCGCCCTGCTAACCGTCGTAGGACTGTTCCCCGCAGCCAGAGTGTCGTCGCCGAGTGCCATCAAATTGTTGCCGCTGTAGGGCGTCACCAGACTGAGTTTGAGCCAAGTGGTGTGTGTGTGTGTGTGTGTTTGTTTCTGTTGTGTGTGTGCTTTAGTTTGGTTTGAGGCAACTCTGGCACGTACTGTGCCACAGTTAGAGTGAGTCACCGCCAGCATCAGCATCAGCAGCGTTGCCTGTAGACGAGTTAAGTGTTTTATATTTTCGTTTAGCAGCTGAAAGTTGCATCCTTTACTGGGTCCTGCCGCTCAGCTGTACTAACTGCTGCCGGCTGCGTTGTTTTTATGCAAAAGTTAAAAGGCAGTTTTGTTGCCACACACCCAAACACACAAACACACACACAACATGAAGCTATTGCCTGGCTTACGGTTTGCCATTGCTGTTTAAAGTGCTTGCAGCTTTCAGATTGCTGGAGTTTTATTGGAAAATTGGACAGATTGAGGTAAAGTGATATTAATGTGTGTCCCTAACCAAAACTAAACTCAGGTGCTGCACATATAACAAGCAGCTCGACTGAACCCATTGGACAGCAAGGCTGCACTGATTAGGAATTGTTCAAAACGTATTATCAACATAGATTTAAATTGTATTTTACACAGCTTTAAACGCCTTAAACTGAATATACCCTTACCTATTCGAGCAATGGCTTTATAATTGATGATCTGATATTAAAAGATAAATATTTTTTAAGTATGTCGCAGCTCTCTTTTTCAACACTCGACTCTGAGTGTGTGTTTGCTGCACACGTCTCGCAATTATTTCAGAGTTATTCGCAGGATAGTTGCATGCAGGGCATGTCTGTTAGAAATATGCACTGCGCATAATTGACATATAAAAAACAATTTTATTATTACTTTTTATTTCTTTTTTTTTTGTGACGTGGCGCAAAACGTGTTTAGAGCGCGTTACACTTTCGCACATCGAGTTCACTTGGCGGCGGCTCCATCATTAGATGGCATAAAAAATATAAACTGTTCGCAAATGAAATTTCAGCTGCTATCAACAAATTGCGCTACTTTGCAGGTTAACTGCAGCGGAACAGACAAGGTGCCCGTGACGTGGTGAGTCGAGAGACTAACAGCCAACAAACCAACAACCAACAGTGAACAACAACAACAACAACAACAACAACTTCACCTGATGTGCATGACTTGCAACAAAGCGAGCTGCGTGTGTGTGTGTCTGTTGTGTGTGTGCATATAGTTGATTGCCGACTGTTGTGTGCTGTTAGCTGAGCAGCAGGAAGACTGGCAGAGAGAGAGAGTGGGGCGATCGGGGGCGTGTGCTGTTAAAAGCTGTGAGTTTACGACGTGTTGGAATTTTTATGCGTTTTAAAGTATTTGCCAAGCATCCGACGATGTTGTCGCTACTCGTGACTCCTAGCACTCGATTGGAAGCATAGCGGCGACGGGTTGGCCAGGATACAGCCAGCGCAGTACCCATAAAACTGTATTAAGCGCAGAAAACTAAGTTATGCAACGTAGCGTTGAGTTACGGCCAAAGCCAGGCGACTACGTGTGAATATCGCCTATCTACAAGCTCATAAAAATGGAAAATGTGCGCAAAGTGTGAACAACTCGGTGATGCTCTGTAGTTAAATCTAAGGTCGGTTGAAAAATATAATTATTTCAATAATCAAATTGGCAGTCCGTAAGATATTCGTGTTGAAAAACCTATTGTTAAAAACTAAATATCTCTTATATTCAACGAGATATTTGGTAACAAATAGAGCTGCTTCCTACTGAAAACTGTAAGTATTCTTCACCCATATATGGCTTTCAACTCTCTTGAGTCCTACAGGGTATACAAAAGGCAGTAGCAGTGGAGGAAAAAGATCTGCAAGTGGTTCCATTATGAGGAACATGTGGTTGGGCGTATGAGGGAGTTTCGACTATACGAGCCGCTTGAATGACACGTTGCGGAAGTTGTGGCTTAGTTAAAATGTGTGTGAAAAGGCATCAGGCGACAGTATATGTCCGTTTGTATATATATATGTGCCTGAGCTTAGCTTCAAAATACGCCAACTTGTTTGCGCAAAAGGCATAAAACAGAAGTATGAATGTATGTATATAAGCGACGACGCCTCCACCTGAACAGTTGGGGAATGGGAGGTGCGTGCTTTTATGTCACCATTACCGCATCATAAAATCCTTTTTGTGTTCAGCTAATGATGGATGAATATAGCCACAGGTGGGGCTTTACACGTACTCGCTGAAAGTGAGAGAAAGAGCTTCGGAGAAGGAAATAGCAACAGTTTGAGCGATAGAGACAGAGACTGTATTATGTCTGTATCTGCAGCGCTGACGTCAATGTCCATTATGAAATTACATAACGCTCAGCTCAACAGCTAATTCGCTGTGAAAACAAAGCCCCCAATTCAATAACAAAATCTGCCATTCATTATCGTATGCATTGAACAAAATTTTACAGTTTGTTAATTTCCCCCAAAATATTACACAAAACTTTTGTTCTCACAAATTGAAAACTAATGTTCCTTTCCAATATGTTTTTTGTGCCAAAGCCGCGAAATTTGCATTTCGTTGCATTCATTGTAAAGCAGACAGCAGAGACAGCCGGCAGCGACATAAAGAACCATAGCAACAACTTTAGCTGGATTTGTACATGCATTTTAATTAGCTAATTACAGCTTGAATTTAAGTGTGTGTTTATGAAAAGCATTTAGGCAATGGGATGGATGTGTGTGCTAAGTAAATACTTTTGATAGCGCCTAATAATAGCAAATGTAAACTTTTTACAGTTTCAAATTCCAAACAATATTATTATTGTAATAAATTTGTATTTTGTAAATCCCTTTTTGTATTTCTCTTGAAATGTTATTGTTCATAATTGCAATATTATTTTTACGCATTCTAAAAAAAGTTAATAGAATATTATACCCTGAAAGCATTGAAAATGGAAAATCTGGGTATAATGGATTTGTTCAAATGTATTTAGTAGGCGGAAGGAGGCGTGGCTAAGCCCATAAAGTGTATTGCCAAATTGGCGCATAATCAATAGAATATATCAAACATATGCTGCATTGATCATTGATCATCAATCATATTGCATTCTATTCCGTTAAGTTACACAGGCGTCATACGAATACTAATAATATTAAATAATATTATTATAATTTTATAAATTTTGATTAATATTACTTTGGCTTATAGTAAGAAGAAGTAGCTAGATAGCTGTCACTCTCGCCATCAATTTTGCTGCTATAAAAGTCTTTAGCTGACTTGAGATAGAAAATGACAACTCAATATAGACAATATAATTTAAAGCTTATGGTAAGCATTAGCATACAAACATTATATATAATTAATTGTCGACAAGCGAATGCTTTTAGTGTGTATTAGTGTTTAATCAGCATTAACATAGAAAACCGCTTTCCACAACAAATGTCAAACCGAGGAATGCAACAGAAACCGCTGTGAAAAATGAAACCAAGAGCTGTGCGCATATATACTCTATGTGGGAGTGGGGGGTAAACGTTTCCCACATGTGGTCAAGGCTGACAAATTTTGGGTGTAAATTGATAAGCACATAAATAGCTACATAATTAATAACTAAATGGAATAAATGGAATAATAAATAAACTTAACCAGAGCGCGTCAAATGCGAAATACGTGTGCGAATCGAATTTTCCAAGTGCGAGTGGCTAAGCGCGCACGATTGTCGACCGCAGACTATTAGGGTCTATTAAGCGTGATCTAATGGCTGTCAGAAATTTTAATGCATATTTGTTTTCACTATCTATTTTTTATTTATTTATTATTTATTTAGTTGACGACGAGATGGCGCACATAGTGTGCATAGCTCTGTGGCTTTTCACAAATATTTATTCATTTATTTATGCATAAAATTTGTCAGAGCGTGTCAAATGCAGCTGGCCCTGTTGTTAGTAATATAAACCCAAACATTGGTCGCTGCGTTTATTTAAGGCATAATTAAAAGCGGCTAATGTTGAAAAAACACACTATCTATGTATGTGCACTTGGTCTACATATCAAATATTTACGCCTGTCACAGCCTTTTCTCTCCCTCTCGCACTCTCGATTTTGGTGTCATTTATACAAATATGTCAAAACAGGCCACGTCAGATGCAAATTGTATAAATTGAGTTAATTTGTGGCATATTTAAATATCTGCCAAAAAGTAAGTAAAAACTGTTTTTGACAGCACTTTAAAGTTTGCTAAAGCTGCTAGCTGTAGGTTTATTCAAGGATAGATAGGTAAAGGGTGAGCATACGTTAAGTAAATTATGTGATTTAAAATACAAAATATTTGTTATCTTTCATTTATTGCTCACGCATAACCTATTTACTTCAAGTATTTCAATAAAATGAGCTTAAACTTCTATCATGAGCAATTGATATAAATCTTAATTCAGCTCATGTTGTCTAAAAGTATTTATATACACATATTTCACTTTGAGAGACTTTAATGTTGGACAAGTCTCACGTCAGAGTGTCTTCTAAACGACTACACCTAATTCTCAACTTGTTTGATGTGCATTTTACAGAGCAATCTTCGGCTCTGCACTCAATCAATAGCCTTTATTTGGGCCTGTGTCTTGTGCCAATTTGGGCACAAGCTGCAGCACGGCTAAAATAAAATACAAACAACGAGATTGACTGAGCTACAGTGCCTGCCATTCATAACGAGCCGGGCCAATGACATGCCGCACACGGCCAAAAGCCTACCTGACGACAGCCAGGGCCAAAGGATAAGAGTAAGAGTAGAGATAGGAAATGGCAGGGGCGTGCCTTCAAATTGGATTTGCCACGTTACAAGGCGTTAACATACGCAAAGCACACACACACACACACATATGAGCTTTTTTTTACTTTTGCTGGAAAGTTTTCGTACGATGATGATATGCAAATACATAGCTGGAAAATTTTAGGCTGGACCTGTACTGCTGTGTGTGTGTGTGTGTGGCCCAAAAAAGATATGAACCATGCATGAGCTTCTAATAACAAGCAGAAAAAGCCGTATGCCGTCGAATGTCGATATTCAGAACAATTATTACACAGTGCGAAAGAGAGTGTGAGAAGAGGAGCACAAAGCAAGTCGCATAATTGCTGCCTTCCGGCCTTTTGAAAACTCATTTCCGGTTTGGCTGCTTCAGCGGCTGCAGCTGAATGTAAATTGTATGCCAATTTGTCGTTAGTCAATACCTCTCGCTCACACACTCGCTCTCTCCCTCTCTCTTTCACTCATTCTCTTTCTCTTTGTGTGTGTGTGTGTTTTTCTAACATTAATTAACCCTAATTAAGTTCGCCGGAGCTGGACCCAGCCGACAACGCGGCCAGCTGCAAACGTATCTGTGTCTGTGCCTGCCTGCGCCTGTGTCTATAGCTGGCCGTATCTGTAGCAGCTAAATATACAAAGTGTGTGCGGTATTGCTTGGGAAATGCTTTTGGGGCATTTTCAGTGAAATTGTTAAGCAACTGCCGCAGAATGTCGAACAAAGTTACTTAGTTAGTGCCGTAAAGGGCTGCGGGCAATTTTGCGACATTTAACAAGCATTTATTTAAACTTTTCCTGCTCTCTCTCTCTTCGTCTGTGTGTGTGTGTGTGTGTGTGTGATTGCCTGTGTATGTCTATATCTGCAGTGTAAAATGTTTAATTTAAGTATGGAAAGTTGTGTCAGCTGCAGCAGCTGTAAATAACATCCGGTTATGCGGAATACTTGAAATACGAGCAAGAGCATCTCACAGTTTCTTGTAGTTGTCATCGTCGACTTTGGTGCGTATGTCCTTAAGCTTGTGTATCTTTGCTGTGCGTGTGTGTGTGTGTGTGTGTGTGTGTGTTTGCATGTGTGTGTTGTTTGTTGTCATGTACTGGCCTTGTCGTGTTGCCGAAATTGATATTTTAATTAATTTTTCGTACACAAAGTTTTGTGTACTAATTCAGATAACTTTTAAATGACCAACTTTTACCTGAGCCACGCACACGACAGCAACAACAAATTGTTTCATCTTTTCGTTTCTTTTTTTTCGGAGTTTATTAATATACTGCCAGAAGCAGTGTGTCTTGTCTCAGCGAAGTTGTGCAAACGGAATATATTTCAGCTTACATTGCTAAAATGTGTTATTAAGTTCACAATGAATCATTAAATTGGAGAAAATTTAAGGAATCGTTTAACTACTCTTCAAAGGAAGCTTTAACAGATGCTGGTTAAAAACAATTTGAAGCATATTATGGTACGAGTAAGCATATGTCTTTCTCTCTCTCTCTTTCTCATCTTCGCTCTCTCTCTTTCTCTCTCCTTCCCTCTCTTTGTATCTCTCTCTGTCTGCTTCTTCCTCCCTCTCTTACTCCCTGTCTTTCTCCCTCTCTCTCTCTCTCTCTCTCTCTCTCTCTCTCTCTCCCTCTCTCCTTCCTTCCATCTCTCTCTCCTTCAATCTCTTTCTCCTTCAATCTCTCTCTCCTTCAATCTCTCTCTCCATCAATCTCTCTATTCTTCAATTTCACTCTCCTTTAATCTCTCTCTCCCTCCTTCAATCTCTCTCTCCCTCCTTCAATCTCTCTCTCTCCTTCAATCTCTCTCTCGTCTTCTCTCTCTGTCTGCTTCTCGCTCCCTCTCTTTCTCCCTCCATCTCTCTCTTTCTTCCTCTCTCTCTCTCCCTCCCTCTCTCTCTCTCCCTCCCTCTCTCTCGAAAGAAATCACCCTCTCCCTCTCTCTCCCCCACTTTCCCTCTCAGCTCCATTTTGTTTACAATCCATAAACATTTTGCAATAACAAACATCGTTAACGTATGTTATTATTCGAAGTGTGGTTGTTTAATATCAATTCTCTAACGGGTTATATCGAACTTATGGTAATAATTGTGCAAGCCACTCGTATTTAGGTGGCAAAATGGCTGACTGAAGCTCGGCTTTAGCATTTGGAGCCACAACATGGGCCGCAACAGGGGCCGCAACAAGGGCCGCAACAAGGACCGCAGCAGGCACCGCAACAGGAACCGCAACAGGGTCCACAGCACGGACCGCAACAGGGCCCGCAACATGGTCCACAGCAAGGTCCACACTGTCCACAGCAAGGTCCACAGCATGGACTGCAGCAGGGGCTGCAGCATGGCCCACAGCAGCTGCCACAGCAACTGCCACAGCAACTGCCGCAGCCTCCGCATGGACCGCAACAGGGTCCACAGCACGGGCCGCAGCAGGGTCCGCAACAGCAGGGTCCGCAACACGGTCCACAGCCACACGGCCCACAACAAGGTCCACCGCAAGGGCTGCACATCTTCAGTTCGCCAACTAAAATCAAATACGATTCACTTGAACCAACCCTACCAAATGCATTTCGTAATGCGCTCACCTTCAACCCGTCAGAGAATTGAATATTGTTTTCGAATTTCGTGTCTTTGTGTATACAAATTTCAAAACTATGAATAAACACTGTCAACTTAACGTATACCAAAAAGTGAATTTGATTTTGTTTCAGCAAAATACGTTTTACATGTTGAAAACAAGAAAGCTTTAATAATTCATAAAGAACTTTAACTTTGTATACCCTGAACCTATTTAAGTTCTCTGGTAGTAGGAGGAGAAAGCGTGACAGATCCCATAAAGTAGTTATATATGTTATTCTATGATCAGCACAACGAGCTGAGTCGATTCATATCCGCCTGTCCGTCTGTATGAATGCTGCGATCTTGTTCACCACAAAAGCTAGATATTTGAAAGTTGATATAAATATTCCTGTATTATCACGCGCTAAAAATTTGACTAACAATGTATAAAAGGTATACAGTAGATTGAAAATTCTACAATTTATTTTGTTTTTTCTATTTTATTCTGCTTTACTTTAGTTTATAAATTTTCAATTGCAATTATCACACATACCCAAATTCCAAGACGGGATGGGTAGAAACTGCCAGCAGTTCATGTTCCGGAAAACCCAAACAAAGCCGCTGAAAATTGTTTGAGTGCCAGCTGGCCCAAGGGCAGGGGACCAACAAAAAACAAGTAAGAGTGCTCTAGTCGAGACGGCTCGACTACGAGATACCCTGAACCCTGCGAAGATCCAATCTTCCAACATTATATGCTTATTTTACATACACAAATATTGCGAGCAACGCACACACATGCATACGCACGAACGCATAAGCACGCGCTCTGCTGACTGCGCAGTCAGCGCGGCGACTGCGCTTGGGCTGCAATATGCCTATTGTATGGAAACTTAAATGTTAAATAACTTTTTTTGTGGATGGACTTTCTTAATCAAACTTTCACAACGTAATTATGTCATTCATATGTGTGTATTTGCCAAAGAACAAGTCTCTAGTATTTGAAATACGAATTTTTCAAATTGGGGGCGAAGGGGGCGTGGCATCAAAAATCCAAAAATTACATAATGTCCGCATTCATTACACGGATCTACACAGTAAATTTGGAGTCTCTAGCTCTTACGGTATGCTTAACCGAAGAAAAGTTATCGATTTTTATCGATAATAAGGAAACGGGATGAGTTATCGAAAATCTAAAAAAAACTCGTACTGCGTAGGCTATAGACGAGTATTCTCTGAAAATTTCATATTTCTAGCTTTTGTGGTTTACGAGATCGCTGCGTTCATACGGACGGACGGACGGACGGACGGACGGACGGACGGACGGACGGACGGACGGACGGACGGACGGACAGACGGACAGGGCTATTTCAACTCAGCTCATCGAGCTGATCAAGAATATATATACTTTATGGGGTCTGCGATGTCTCCTTCTGCCTGTTACATACATTTCACAAAAACATTATACCCTGATTTCCCATTTTCAATGGGTTCAGGGTATAAAAAGTGTTGTGCTTTGACAAATCACACGCTGCTCCTGTCGCTCAGCCGAGTAGCGATAGCCCGCATTGATGCCATGCCTTCACCTAAGTCCGCCTACTAGGTGGCTGCGACAGGACCACCTCGCATTCCACTTCTATTTCTAGAGGCGCAGCCTCCAGCTTTTGTCATTGACAATTGAATGGCTTTGATCTTTTCAACGCGTCTTCAATTTTGCCGTGTCGATTGCAGCGACTCCCAAATGTGTGTGTGTGTGGGTGTGTGTGTGTGTGTTGCCCCTGGCTGTGTGTGTGTGTGTATGCGAATGTCATGCAGGCACTCGTGCGTCTATTTGTCAGCGCCGCAAAGGCGATAGGGACTCACCGATACAGCAATGGCACTGGCAATGGCATTGGATGCATGAAACCTTTTGTCAATTACGGCGAACGCCAACTCTGCTTCTACTTTTTGTGCCACTGCTACATGTCACACACACACAGACACACACACAGATACACGGAGAGCCCCACACTCTGGCTCTGACAGGCATAAAATAGGCAAAAATGGAATGATTGCTGATTTCTGGTACAGACGAGTGCCTCGGGCAGGTCGCCCATTCGGGGTGACTGAGAGTGGTGTATGGGCAAAACATATCCGCCACAGTGAACACCCTTCCATCTGCGCCAGTCCCTGCACTTAAATTGACTGACGCCAAGCGTCACCGTCGCCCATCAAAAGGGACACAGCAATTAAATTGACGTACGAGTTGTCAAACTCAAATTCATTCGCCTTTTTAATTGGGGCACAAACTCGGATCAAATCATTTGTCCGCGGGCAGCAACGTATGCCTCTTGGCAGATTTTACATATTGTTGTGAGTTTTTTCTTTGTTTCCTTTTTGCGAACCCCTTTTTAGAAACATTTTCCACTCGCAGCTTGTCATGTTTGAAAGAAGAAAATGCAAAGTGAAAGCAATTTTGTTTAATAAAAGTCTTAAAATATATCGAATATTTAAAGTACCAAATGGGATTATTAAAACAAATTTAAATTAAATTAAATTAAAATTAAATAATATAAAAAATTTGTTATTTTATTAATTAATTTATTTTTTATATATTTATTTATATATAATATTGATTATTATTTTACCTATTTTAATTTTATTCATCTTTAAATATTTTTTATAAATATTCATTATATATATTTATGACAATATTTATTTTTAAAATCTTTTTTAAATTTAATTAACATTTTTTTTATATATTTTATTAATATAAATATATATATTATTGATTATTATTTTACATATTTTAATTTTATTCATCTATAAATATTTTTTATAAAATATTCATTTGATATTTTTATGTCATTATTTATTTTTAAAATCTTTTTATTAATTTTATTGCTTTTTATATATTTTATTTATATGTATTTTTATATAATATTGATTATTATTTTACATATAGTAATTTTATTCATCTATTAATATTTATAAAATATTCATTTGATATTTTTATGACATTATTAATTTTGTAAATCCTTTTCTATGCATCATATATTTCTGTTTTCAATTAAGTTTAATCCCTGGCTCAGTGCACAGTTCCAAATAGGCAATCAAAGATGTTAGCAAAAAAAAAATACGTAAAACTGATAGAATATCATATTTTTTGCCCCTTTTTATAGAATTTTTCGAAAAACTTCCAACTGGCTGCACATTGGGGTCAGGGCGAAAACAGATTCCAATTTCAATTGCAAGGAATCGATTTAGCGATACGCAAATTTATAAACAACGCGAATAACTGAAACTGTCAGCGGCAGGCAGCAGAAGCGTCAAAGTCAAAATGGAATTGTCCCAATGGGAGGCCGCGTTGTATTACCAAGAAATTAATTTATACCGTAAAGTGGCTCGGCGCACGTCAAAACTGAAGTCAAATGCTGGGCGAGGCGAACTGTGGACGCAGCTAAACATTCCATTTGGAGCAATTGCTAGTTAATTGGCAACTCGGCAAATAACATGCGTAGCTAGCTGTGTGCCCTGTGCCCAACCCAATTGCAGCACGCTCGCCCACAGCTGCACCACCCAGGCACCACTGTATGTGGTTGAGTGCGTATTGCCAAATCATCGTCTGTGGCGATGCCGCAAACAACAATCAATTTTAATGAACGCCATTCATTAAAAAACTTTGCAACGCAAAAATCAGCAGCGTTGTGGGTGGTTGTTGCTGCCGCTGCTGCTGTTGCTGCCGCTGAGTGGTGACGACGCGTGGAAGCCACTTAAACGGCGTTGATTAATTCGAAACCAAAAACTGACAGTCGCCACCAAACAATAGCACAAACACGCCATCTCCCGTCACCTGCAGCTGCTTTTTGTGTATATGTGTGCGTGTGTGTGTGTGTGTGTGTGTGATTTTGAAGGTGTGGCAAGTCCTCATGTCTGCCTCGCTGACTTGGCGGTTTTGTTAGGTGACGCGCTGCGGGTTCTCTGTGAATAAGCGTCAGGCGCATATTTGCCACATCGTCAATTAATGTTCTTGTTGTTGCTGTTGTTGTTGACATTGTTATTGCTGTTGTTGTTGCTGTTGCTATTGCTATTGCTGCCAGCGGCATTGGGATTTTAATAAAGCAGCAACACACAGTTTGTCAATTTCGACGTCAACGTGGCACAAAATTATTTATTCATTTATGTCAAGAAATTTGACTAGGGTAGAAAAATTGGTTTAAAGCAATATCTTTTACTAATTGCATTGATTTACTGTCGATGAAGATATGGCTGAGTAAATATATAAGGAATAAATAAAGTCAATTTACAATGATTGTTTGTCAAACATAATGCCTAAGACTTAGCGCATCAAGTTTCACTGTTGATAAAGGACTTTTTGTAAGTAATCATATTCAAATAGAAATTATTGCTCTACTTCCTGAGTACATAAATGTAGTATACTCTTTCAGACAGCTGCCAAGAAATGTGGTTATCAAATATAGTTTAATAGTATTAATACTCATTGAAACTCTTTATTCAAGTAATACTCAATTTAGAGCTATAGTAATTAACGTAAAGTACTTCCTTTTGGCAGTCATAAATACCTCATACATTTTATCCAGATATATAGAAAGTCTTCATATTACTATTAGTACAATATAATATCTATTTATATATTCATTTAGTATTTTTGTAGTATTACTTAATCATAGAAAAACAATTCTAGAAAGTATATGCTTTGAAGCGCCGAGCTCAGCATGTATAATTGAAATGCTTCACACCTAGCAATTGAGCAGCTGTGCAAAATCGTTGTTAAGCTGTTCTCATGCAACTTTAATGTAACACGAACCAGCATCCACCAATACAGCTCCACCTTCAGCTTACCTGCTCCACCCACGTGCTGTTAATCACACACCTATTGATACGCTTATCTCACGTGTGCTTTGTACGTGACAAAGGCGCCGCTCGAATCGTAGCTCAAATTGCCATTTCGATTAACAAGAATTCTACTTATATGTATATATATATATTTTCTGTTTTGTCCCAAATCAATTTCAGCATCGCATCCACAAACGAAGGCAGCGGCTACAGCTCTGGCCACAGTCACAGTTGGCTTCGATGAGAGGGTCGTGGAGGCATCCTCGTCAGCGGCTCTAGCTTTTCCGGCGGCTCAAGTGTCATCCTTGCTGCCCGAGGTTGGCGCCTTGTCGGCCACTGGTGTCCTGGTGGAGCCCTATCTGGATGGCTTTGCCACATCGAATGTGACCACGCAGATTGGCACTCACGCCTATTTGCCCTGCCGGGTAAGTCGAGCAGCCTAATTGGTTTTACTGTTTCTGTTTCATTCGTATTTCCATAATTTGTGGTTTGCTTTATTTGATTTTTATTATGTATTATATATATTTTCTTGGATTGCGTGCTCGAGTGCTGCGTGCATGTTTTTATTTGTAATTATCAGTGTGCCCCGCCCCCCAACGGCCGGCCTCTGTTTGGCCATTAACATCTCGTCCATAGGAAACACATTAAATTTTATTGCGTAAATATTTACCGAACGACTCGAGGCATTCGGCCATGAGGTGTGACCGCGTCGTGTATTTAACACAAAGCTGAAAAACAAATGCCACCAATTTATGCCGACGGGCAGGTGAAGGGCGGTTTGGGCGAATGGGGGGCGGGTTCCCTGTGTTTGCGCAGGTGTTTAAAGGTCAACGCTGGCCCACAGGCAGCCGAACATGCAAATTGTTTGCTTAGAAGTTGTAAATATTGTATTGCGCCCACCGACAAGCCGACGAAACCGTAAGCCCAAATTAAATTTACACAAATTAGTTTTATGGCATTACGTGCTTTGTCCAAATTCAACAAATGATATAATATCGCCTGGCCCGCCATTCAACTAAGCTGCAATCCAACCAAACTCATGAGAATGCCTAAATAAAGAATCACAAAAATTTTTACTTAATTGAAAACTAAACTCCGCTTTTATTTAACAATTAAATATCAGTTTTTTAAATGCTTAAGAGCTGCAGACAGATCATATGATGATATAATATTTCTCGATGCGATTGCTTATTAGGAATCTATTTATATAAAGTGTCCTGTGCTGAAGACTAAAATATTTAATTCGGAGCTTGCAGCTTCTCCGTTGACGGCATTGGCAACAAGATTTCAGCTGCTCGCCTTTGGTTTCAATTTAACAAAGAGTTTATTATTCACTTGCTCAGGAAGGACAGAGTAAGCGAACACAGGGTGAACGAACACAGGGTGAGCGAGCACAGGGAGAGCGACATTTCCGCTCTTACAAATCCAACTTCATTGCCTTTCTTACAAATCTAAATTCAAGTGCTGCTCTTATTACTTATGATTGCTTATTACTTTATAATAAGTTCTATTGACTTAACATAAATGATAATGCATCCGCTTGGCTATGAGTCAGGTGCGAAATCATGAGCTTGGGCCAATCTTAACTGCCTTACTTCAAATACTCTAAAGGCACAATATAAACAAACTATATCTATACTTTGGCTATATATATATATGATATATTAGTTCGATGTACTCAAAAGGCAATCTACAACTAGCTTTACCAGCCTTATAGATAGTCCCTTTGGATTTCTTAATGCTGTAGTATATTCATATAAAGAGAAACATCTACTTTATATTAAAAGGACGTTTTAACAGAAGCTTGGACCTCAATTTGATTTCCTTCCGCTCTTACAGCAACATAAATGATATTCAAGTTAAACGATTTATTGAATCGAACATCATCATGTTCTGCAGATGCTAATTTTGCCCCTATATATATACTAAATATCTGCCCCGGGCTGTGCCGCTTGTAACAAATTATAATTATCACGCCCAGTCCAATGTATATCTCGAACAGAGCCATCAATTTTTGACATTCCAGAGGCAGGGATGCGGAGTCTTGACTTTGGAGTGGCCACAGTAATTGGCCGCCAGCTCAAAGCCAAAATGAAATTCAAATTCTTGTGCGGCTGGCACACAAATTGTGGCCTTGGCCATTAATCGTGTGGCAGGCAGCTGCTGGCACTTCAAACTGAGGCATATATTTAATGCACGGCTGAAAAGCATCTTGTGCCGTAGATTAAACAAAACGAAGCAATGTTAATTTTTCGTTGTCATGGTCAATTAAGTGCCGGCACACCGAGCACAGCTGCCACATGCCCCCCGATGCCAATCCCTCAGACCTTTCAATTCGAAAGGAAAAATGAAAATGAAAAGCTCGCATCTCAATGTTTGTCAATTATGGGCACTGGCATTCGCTTCACACTCGATGCCCAACGTTGTGGACTGCATTGCGTGCGGCTCTTTGTTCAGCTGCCGCATTAAGTGGCACAGTTAAGCGGGGCTTGCCTCCTGCCGACCCAACGAGCCAACGAGCCATCGAGACAACAAGCTAACAAGCACGGCACACAGGCTTGCCGAGCTCCTTTCAAATTTGCGCTCACCTCTGTCGATGTCAGCTGAAGGACGATGAGTGCAGGCTTTGACTACGTTCAGGTAGTAATTGGGTTATTTAAAGTATTCCAAGGAGCAGCTTATTGTATTGCCATTTCAACCCTCCTTTCTCATATCGTATATGTGTGAGTAGCTTTATACTTAGTGATGTTCCCAACTGGGAGTCAGTTCCTAGCAGTTGTTGAGGTAGACATCGAATGCAACATGAATTTAATTAGAGAATATTTGCACCATAATTAAATCTGGTAACTAGTGCCCAAATAAGTCCATTACAGTCAAATTACAGGCCAGATTGTTGTACTGTGCCTGCCTGTCTCTGCTACTGTTCACATATTCAATGCCAAAGTGTTGAATGGACAAAATAATTTCCATGTAAATTCCAAAATCCAAATTTAGTCAGATGTGCGATGGTGTGTGAGTCTACTCTAAATGTATTTTAGATTTACAAAATACGACACATTTTGATAATATCTGAGGGGTAGAGGGGCAGCGAGGTAGAGTGCGGTCTGCGTTGCCTGGTTGATAAGGTTCATCTACATTTGAGTATTTAATTACATTTCAATGTTGTTTCAGACTCTGTGCTTTGTTTGCCAAGTCTCACATGCATTTTGGCGAATTAATTTACTCTCGGTCCGGTCCGGCTGTAACTTGATCAATTTACTACCCATCCCAGACTCTGCAGCATATGCATAGACCTGCGTTCCACACTTGTTGGTTATTTTTATAATTGCTGTCAGTTGACCTTTTGTGGTTGGGGCAAATCAGCTTTTCGACCCTTTCTTTGAATTATGTACAATTTTAAGTCAAATGCATTGACCCCATTAATCTTTTCAATTAAATTTATTATAATTTGAGCTATGTTATTAATAATGATTTGATGCATAAAAGTATGCTATGTGAAATTATATGTTATACCATCAAGTGTAAAGAGATGAATTGGAAATTAATATGTTTATTTATTAAAGAAAACATTTTGTCCTTTGGATAGAGCTTCAAATTTAGCAAGGTTAAATATGCATATAGAAAACCAATGATTTGTGATTCATCATCTTGAACTGGAATCGTAGTCAGAACCAATTCTAAAGTATTTTTAGTTCTTTAACTTTTACCTCATGTCTTCTTTGTATCATTTTATATTTTTGACTTCACAACCTTTTGATTAATGCCTTTTATCCATCTTACACAGGTTAAGCAGCTTGGCAATAAATCCGTTTCCTGGATTCGTCTACGCGATGGCCACATACTCACAGTCGACAGGTAATTAACGAAAGATAAATGTAGCCAAGTCAATAAATAATTGACTGTTTCAAATTCCATAGTAAGATTCAAAAAGGATTTCAATGAGCTTCAGCTATTCAATTACCAAATTTTCTCATGTCATGTGCCATATAAATGCGCCATCAAAATGATTATTTGCTCATATTGATGCCCAAAAGGAGATATTTATGCATGCATTAGCTGGGATATTCATTACAAAACGCCATTTGCAATGCAATCGGCTTATGAATATATTAAATCAATACAATTCAAGCCATTAAAGAGTATTCATAATTATTATTGCATTGTTGCCAGCGCTTCACTTTGGCATCTGAATACTAATGAACCCGTAGTGAATGTCTGCAATATGAGCGCCGGTTGCTAACTTCAAAGTGTCTATGTCTACTGATGACTCTCCAATGTGTGAGTGACTGCAAAGACAGCTAAAACATACGGAAAATCACACGTTGGCAAATGTGAAATTATTTTAAGCTGTAAGCATGAGAATAATTAAAGACATTTTCAAATGATTAGCAAAAGATACTTAGTTTCTATTGTAGTAAATCCTATTATGGCAGCATGGAGTCACTTCTCATGTTCATATGTTAGATTTGCAATAAGACGCTTTTGTGTTTAAAGTAAAATACCTTGGCATACTCAATTCATTTAGTTGTGTTTACTTTACTACTAAGAAAAGATACTTTTCTAGATGTATTGTTGTAATTGAGTAAAGGCACTTCTAGTACTTTGATAGACGAATACTTTTACAGAAAAAGTAAATTAAATAATTTAAATATTTTGATATAAAAATATATTCAATTCTCAAAGAGATATGCATAAGAAATGTTTAATGCTTAGATTCAAATACTTTGTGATGCTTAAAAGAGAGTTTTTTACATACCTAATTAAGAATATACAAAAGAGACTTCAATTATTGCAAGAGAAACTATGTGACAAGAGATAAAGCAATCGTATTTATTTAGTTTAAGTTTAGAATACTTTCACATGAGTAAGAATCGCTGCTTGAGGCAGTAAATTCTTGTATTTTTATAAGACTCTTGTCGTATTTGAGGCTCTGAAATTGTCGTGATGCAAAAACAATTTGCAGTAAATTGAATGAAGTGTGCCAAGTGGCAACATGTATTTCAATTTCAATCTGTGTGTCCAATAACAAGCCAACCATTGCGTCAGGTGAGTTCTCAATGAAGCTAGTTTGGTACGAGTACGCATCCTGCACAGATCTCCCTCTCTCCCTCTATGTGTGTGTGTTTGAAATGCCCTTTCATGCTCTGACATGCGAAGCGGAAACACAAGTGTGTGCAATTTCATTGCATTTTTCGAAATCCAGCAAAACTTTGCTTCAAAGTGTCTACGTCTCCAGCTAGGTTCTTCTGCTCCATTTTTTGTTCTTTTTTGGACTGCATGCTGTTTTAGTCAACGTTTGCTGTGTGTGGGGTGTGGGGTGGGAACGTTTCCAGCTTATTACTTTGATAGAAAAGTAAAACCAATGAACCTTTCACATTAGATAAGGCGTCTGCCTGTTTGTCTGCCAAACGGATGAATGGCTGCTCCCGAATGAATGAGTGTGTCCACACAGCAAGGATATATGAACGGGCACACTGGCAGACAGACAGAGAGAGAGAGAGAGAGAGAGACATCTCGACAGACATTCGGGGAAGTTGCAGCTGAAGCTGCAGCTGATGCTAGCTAGCTAGGCAAACACAGGACCATTGAAATTAAGCCCAGATAGTGTCCTTACTGATTGCTTCCTGTGCGCCGCCGTCTGCTTTCGCTGCACAGCCACTTCCGTCCTGGGTCGATTGTGTGCGTGTCCTTTCCTGCTCCAGTGTCTTATGTCACATTTATCTAAAAAGTTTTCTTATTCTGCTGAGCTTCGCAAGTATCTCACAGCCCACACATATAATGGAAATAGATTTCAGAAAAAAGTTTCAGCCACTGTCACGTTGCAACAACGTGCTCTGCTCTACTCTGTCCTGCAGCCAGGAATGTGCATTGTATAATAGCTCAAATGATGTGTTTACACTTTCATATAAATGTCACGTGCTCGGCGCCTTTTGTTTGCCCGCTGGACGCATCCCCTTTGAATTTATTGCCATCGGACAATAGATTACTTCTGTTTGCACTTGGCCCAATGTCCACACAAATACATATACACACAAATACATATACAAATCTATATATATATATACTGATATATACAACTGCGTGAGACTCGGCCTATGCTGTCTTCTCTTGTCCTGGACCTGGGTAATTATGTTCAGGTGTTGCTTGACTACTTGTTATCTGTTATCTTCGCACCTGGGATGCATGTCATTTATTTACCTGGGGGACTACTTAATACACAATCAGCCCACTGACACCACCTCTTGGCCATTGATGTGAAACATATGCTTGGTAATTAAGGCAAATATTTATATATGACAGCTGAATGGAAACTTTTGTTTGTGGGGATTACATCTTTAGTTAGCGAAAGTTCACTGTACTTTGCAGGGGTAACATGCTGTGTAAAATTATATATATTATTGATTTCTAAGAAGATATTCAAATAATATCAAATATCATAATGAACAACAATACTCATTGCCATCTATTAATGCTTGACATTAGATAGCCTCAGGGTTCAATTGTTTTGCATAGGAGTTATATGATATATCTTCATATATAGTGCAAGATACTGAAGCTCGTATTACATAATTATAATTTGAAGTGACAGCGACAGCAAGTAGCTTATATAGTACTCAACAGACAGGCTTAACAGACGGAGGACCACAATCAAATCAATATATATATTTAAGTTAATAGTTTTCAATATAAATGCTGAATCGATTGATGATAATTTCTATGAATAACAACACAGTCCGTAATAAAGTCTTATATAACCCCAAGGCTGAGCTGATAGTAAAATATCCTTTTTTAAGTCTGCTGCTTACATTAACTTTGCCTATGCAATTGTGTCAAAGTTTCAGGCTCAAAGGCTCCTTTGCTCTGCTCATAAAAAATACATTAAAAACTTTGCTATTACCCTAAAATAATAACAATATCGTTAAGTTAAACTCCATCAACTTTGCCATATCGTTTTTGTTTTCCCATTTTTAAGCCAACTTTTAGAAAAACTAAACCCAATCTCATATACCAACATATGCATGTAAATGTTTAGTGTCTATGCATATTCTATGCGTGGCTCTTTTTTCATGTGAAAGGCGAATATTTTTGTGGAATCGGAAACTCATGACGAAACTTTTTATGAAGCCCACATTTTTTGTGCTTCCTATTGGAGTTCAGCATTAGCTGCGAATGAAAAACTTATGTTGTTACAGGTCACTTCCTGACACTTGGCTAAGAAAATGTCTAAGAAAAAACGGACAAGAGTCAAAGAAATGCAGCGAGGGGAAATGGAATGTTGTAAAAATATGGAAAATAATGTGGGGAAGGCGGCAGCCGGTGCAGGCAAAACTTAAAAACGAGATGAAAATTATAAAGTAACTACAAAATCTGGATAAGAAATACTGCCATAGTGGAAAAGCACAGCAGTGGAGCAAGGGGCTGGGAGGGGACTGGGGCGCAAAGGAAATGGCAAAAGTCATAAAATGTCGAGTTTTACGAGTGCAAAACGCAAGGGTCTAATCTGGGTTTAGTATCAAAACTTGTTAGTGCGAAACGGAAGGAGAGGGTGTACGAGACAGAGAACGAGAGAGAGAGAGAGAGAGAGAGAGAGAAAGGGGAAAAGGAAAAGGCCAGAGCTAAGAGTTTGAAGCAGAGTGCCTAATAAGCAATGTCAACGCATGTGTGTGTATAAGTTCAGGCTGGGGGGGTGGGCTGAGGGGTGTGGCGTGGCGTGTTACGAAACGCTTTAGTCGCTGTACTTTCAACTGGAGACGGAAGCATTTTTGCACTTTGCACAAATGGCAGAGGGAAATTTCCAGGCGAGCGCCGCACAAAAATATTGCAACAATGACATTAAATGCAACTTATTTCAGTGGACCCAGCCCGCTGCCCTCCCTTCTCCAGACAGCCAACCGACCTCCCGCTCATTTGCATGCTTTGCAATTGTTGTTTGCTGCATACAGACCATGCACAACTTTGTTGTAGTTGTAGTTGCAGCGAGCGTGAGAGAGAGAGACAGAAAGAGTGAGAGAGGGAGAGAGATGGAGGGGGCCTTTGTTTAAATGCCGCAACTAAATAACTTTGAGTGTCTTTTGAGTGGCCATTAGCAGTGGAGCTTAGCGCGTAAGTGGGCCTGTATTTATTGTCGCTGTTGTTGTTGCTGTTGTTGTTTCCCAGCCACTTAAAAGTGTTGCACATGCAACATGCAACATGCATCGCAATAGCTCTGATTGTGTCCCATTTGTGTGGAAGCTGAAAGATTCATTTAAGTTCTTTAAGCTTTATTTTTATATTATCTAAATACTTTGGCGGAGTTACTTCCAACTGATGGATCTAAATAGAACTTAATCGATAACATTGCTTACCATGCAGAAATATAAAGTGCCTATTACTACTATACTATATTATACATCTATATTAACTAACTTTAATATCTTGTTTCATTGCAGAGCTGTCTTCATAGCGGATCAGCGCTTTCTCGCCCTTAAGCAGCCAGATAAATACTGGACACTTCAAATAAAATATGTGCAGGCGCGGGATGGGGGCACGTATGAGTGCCAGGTCTCGACCGAGCCGAAAGTGAGCGCGCGCGTGCAGCTGCATGTTGTTGGTAAGTGACGACGTCCTTGGACAAGGACACGGACACATGGACACGGACATGGACATGGACATGAGCATGAGCCTAGAACTAGTCCTTGTGCCGTTATGAGCCAGAGCATATTGAGCGCATGCAATTAAGGCATAATACGAAAGGTCAAGCAGCAAGCGGGCATAAATAAATATATATAAATAAACTTTCATATAGAAATATATATATATATATATATATATATATATAAATATATAGAAATGTGTGGAAAAGTTTTGTGGCCGAACCTTGGCCCAGGGCCACGTTATGCACAACTGAACAGGAACCATGCCAGACAGCCAACAAGACTTGCACAACGAGGGGTCGTCAGAGCGGTCGGTGGGGGTCAAAGGGTCACACACATGCTTGGAGATCTTTGCATCTTTCATGCGGCTGCTGCATTCGCAATTGCTCACAAAATTGCATTCAAATTGCGGTGCCTCCTGCATTTCCATTGAAAACTCTTTTTTGACCAGAGCCATTTTTGACCAAGTTTTTTAACGAGAAAACTTTTGTGAGAGCTTCACTTCTTGGGTTTGTTAAACACACAAACACACACATACATGGATATGTATATGTATATACACGAAGGCGCACTTAGGACCCAGGCTAAAAAAGTTAATTAAATTTCATGTTTGCTCACACAAAACACACACACACACATACATACATAAACTAACTCACAAATGACCAGTGTATATGCCTTTGGGGTTAAATAAAACCGGAATCGAGCCTGTGTATTGCTCACTTGTAATTGATAATAAATGCTTTGACCAAAAATTGAGAGAGTCAAATCTTTTGCACAATTCTAAAGTCTTAAGTCTTGTAGAAAATTTATTTAATTTCTAGTCTTCTTTCTTCTTAATCGCAATTTAGATTAGGCTTTATTCATTATTAGCAAACTGTAAGTTTAACTCAACTGAAATCAATTTCAAAACTATTTCTAAGTCTCATATGACATTTGCTTTTAGAGTGTATGAATTATATATGAGTATAGACTGAATAGTGTTGTACGCTCTCTCTCTATATATATTATATACTTATATATACTGAACTCATCTATTTACATACTGTAGATAAATGCAATAGTTTAAGCAATTCAAAGAAGAAAGAAACTAAAAGCAATTTCCATGCTGATAACCAAATTGAATACAATTTTATACAAAACACTTTAGCTTTTGTGTAAAACCAAGATAACGAGCAAAAACTAGCCAAACCTGAAACTATAAAGATATAGAGTATACAGAGTATACACAGCGCAGACTCGATAGTGCGCTGCCAAAAGTGATTTTCGCATTTCCGGTTGAGCTAATTTGTATGCTAAGCACTTGCCCCCAAGTGTGTCTATGTATGTGTTTGCCTATGTGGATGTGTGTGTGTGTGCAAGCCATGTTGACCTAACAACGGGACGCTACTGTAACGTAACAGCAGCGTCCAACAGGTATTTCTGCGTGCCAAGCGAGCTACGGTCAGCGAGCTGGACGGACAACTCTACTCCATGGCGCTGTGGGGCGTATCAGTTTAGTGAAGGCAATGGGGTGCCTAGGAAGGGGGTATGGGTGGGGGTAAATTATGTATGCGCGGCCACATTTTGCGTTAATCTAACGACAAGTTGAACGCATAAAGGATTTCTATGCGTACGCCACACAATGGATTCGAGCTGCAGCTTAGCGGTAAGGCCGAAGGGATAGCGATTTGGTAGGGATCACAGCTGCAGCCTTCCACCATTTTTCTAGTTTGGCCCCCCAAAAACCGGGCAGCGGTCCATTATTTGCAGTCATTTGGCACAGTGTTCGTGGTCCACATTGGCTTTGTCTAGCTGTTGGCTTGGCTTTAGCTCTATTTCTCACCCTCAACCCAGCTGCCTCTCATTTTCTCTCATCAGCTATAACCATTATCGGCAGCACCTAGTAGTAGCCCGGCTGCTCAATGCTTCCTCCTTTTTTTCGTCTTCTTCTAGTTTTTCTTTTTGTGACTCTGGTCGTTTTTTGATTTTGTGCCTTGCCATGTAATTTGTATTTATTGCATCGTTTTGTCTGTGCAAACGACTAAAACTCCCTTTGCATGTTGTCGATTTGCGAACCTCTTCCACAGCCCACCATCCTGCTGCCTCTTTCGTCCTGGCTGCTGTCGCCCAATTGCCAATGTATTTTATGCTTGGCTCCGTTTGCTTTTCGCCTGATGCTTGATTTCTGAGCCCTCTTGGCCATTGGCTCGTTGGGGGTAATGGGATCGTAGTTTTCGGTCAATTTGTTATGCCAATGCGCGCGTGTGTGTGTGTGTGTGAATTTGTTTTTTCTCTTCTTATTGGTTAAAATGTCAGTTTCTTTGGTTTCGGCTCATTTGGCTGATGTTTCAGCAACACAATGACCAAAAAAGCGCACGATTTATTGAATTTTATATCCAATATCTATTAAAGGTGTTAAATCTTGTAGTTCTCTTTCAGAATTGAACAGCTGCTGATATCAATCTTATTTTTTTATAGATTTAAAAGCCAGATATCTTTAGTCTGTACAATCTTTATAAGCTTTTGACACGCAAAATTCAATTTTGGCCCATTGTGCGTTAATGTACACACACAACCACACACACCCGCACACACACACTCACACTCACGCACAGTCATTCGAAATGAATGAATTTATTTTTTTCTGCATCATTGAACGACAAACTAGATTTGGTTTTATGAGATTTGTTTTCTGCTCATCTCGTTTGGCTGCCAGCTTCACTTCCTTCCCATTCATTTACAGAATTTGGCCCTGGTCGTCCGCTTATTTAATTTGCTGCTAATCTTGTATGCTCAAAGTCAATTCTTTGTGGGCTTGGATGTCAACTGCTTTTCCTTTTGACGCTTTCGGTTTTTATCTCGCCATCAAGAGTGACAATTCCGCCGTAATGTTTACGGCCAGACGCAGCAGCCTCTGCACCCAGCCAGCCGCCCGGCTGCACATTTCAAACTCAACTAATTTCCCTAAAAGCATTTGGCAATAAACCCAATTAATTTAAGTTGCTGTAATTCGTTTCACACTATGCCGCGACTCTTCCGACTCTTCCGACTCTTCCCCTGCCACCCAGTTTCTGTCTTTTGTTCAGCTGAAAATTAGCTCAAATTGTGAAAGTTTTCTTCTCTCTTTCCACTGTTCTCTTTGCCTGTGGTTTCGTGGCTTGCTCAACGCTTATCGCTTAGTTAATCCCCAATCAGAATACTTTCATAATTAACTTAAAACTAAGCCCATTTTTATAATGAATAACGTTTTGAGAGCCGTTTAACACATAGACGAAGACGACCTTTCATTAACTTTTCTTGGTATATAGAAAAATATATATTTTTAATTTTTTGTGAAAAGTAAATTAAAAATTTCTCTTTGGCTCTATCTTTCTCTTGGTTTTAAAAGCAAACTGTTTTTCCAATTTAAATTAGATTTTATATTTGATTTTATTGATTTTTATAAACAAATTGTTTTTGATGTCTTATGCAAATAGTTTGCTCTTTCTCTACATTATGAGAAAAAACTTAAGTTGATTGAATTTAAGTTTTATTAGTATAAAAAGTGTTTCAGTTTATTAAAAAGTTCACTTTTTACCTCTAGACTGAAATCTAAATTCATATCTAGAATTTCAAATAAGAATCTGTATTCAATTTACATGCTGGCGAGATATATGTGCTAGGCTGCTTCTAAAGAGACAGCTTCTCTATATTTTTTTTCAAATAAAAATACAGAGAGAGAGAACTTGGCAGTGGGGCTAAGGGACGATGGCTAATAATATTGCATATGCTTTTAGCTGCGACAGTCAAGCAACTGGAAAACTAACATGCACAACGCGACGATTTTGACAAGCTGACACAGTTTGGTGTCAAACCAAAGGCAAAGAGCCTTCACACACACACACACACAGACACACACACACACACACGAGAGCAGACAGAATGTTGTGCGAATTCTCAGCACATTCATTTTGCGCAGTTTTGTGTGTCTAACAGCAGTGTAAACCCGGCGTATACGTGATTTTGTCGAATTCACAAGCGCACGTCGCCGTTGGCCAGCCTGTGGGCGTGGCAGGGCGGTCGCAGTCTACAAGAAGCAGCTCGTGTGATGTGCAAATGTGTGTGTGGCAATAATTTGAACTTGCGTCTATGTATTTTTTATAGCATTGGAACTCGCTTTTTGACACAACTTGCCACAGACAGCGGCATAGTTTGTTATGCATGTGCGTGCCTCTCCCCCATGTGTGTGTGTGTGTGTGTATGTGTGTTAGCAGCACTGATGGCATCAGTAAGTGAAAAATTGAAAAGTGAATTTGGCACAGAGCGAGCTACCACCCCCTCCACCTTCGCACGCAAAAGGTGCTCAGATTTACGTGCGCGACGTGACTAGCAGCTGTTAATTCAATAGATTAGCGCCAATGTCACAATTTCACACAGACACGCGCCATATTTTCCATTGAGTTTCACTCATAATGAGCAGCGTCATCATCTTCAACATCAGCATTATTATGTTCATCATTATGTTGAGCTTTGCCATTGTATGCCTGATGCCGTTTGGTATTTGTTACAGTTCCTCGCACCGAAATACTTGGCGAACCGGATCGCTATGTCAAAGCTGGCAGCAATGTCGTCCTGCGCTGCATTGTCCGCGGCGCCTTGGAGCCGCCGACGTTCATCATGTGGTACCACGGAACCGAGCAGCTGGCCGCCGACTCACGGCGCCATCGCACGCAATTGGACCCGAATCTGCCAGAGGCCAGCGGCGAGGGACAGAGCACGGTGAGTTCTATCAATTGTTCCCTTGTTGATTTTAATTTAATTACACTTGATTTCAAATTGCGTTGGCCATATTCCGTGCTCCGTGTTCCGTGTTCCGCCCACGTGCACGTTCACGTCCTTGTGAGTTCCGCATCAACAAAATTACAATATTACTTCATACTACTCGCATTTATGTCAGATGCCTGCCACGCCCCAAAGACGTCTTAAAGCCAAATGTCATTGAATTGGTGCAAATTAGAGCTGACCTCGTGGCAAACGTGACTCGCAGACTCGTTAAATATTTAGCCAACGTGTCGCCGAACTTGTCATAAGCATTGCTCATAGTTGACATTTCTATTGCGATTTATCTTTTGCTTTCACTTCAGAGCGTTCTTTCTTGGCATAAATACATTTATTGTATAAAAATTTACATTTCTACATTTCTATTTCTCCTCTTTAATATGCATACACTCAGATCGGCTCATTAATCATCGAGTCGGCCAAGAAGCGCGACACTGGCAATTACACTTGTAGCCCGTCAAACAGTCCCAGTGCGACGGTAACGCTCAACATTATAAATGGTAAGTTAAATAAATATATATCTATATAAAACTTTTATAAACATATGAATTTTAAACTTTCAAAAGTGAGTGAAGTAAAAAGTAAACTTTACAGTCGACTGACATTAGTTAGAGTTGGCAAAAGCTCTTAATTGCTGAGAATAATTAACGTAAATTAAAAAGCAAAAAACCTTTAGAGACAACAAAACTTATTTAGCTTTGTGTAGCGCAGCTTAAAATAGTTTTCGAATGTTATTAGGATTTTTTTTTTCAATTTGTTAAAAATCTTTTGAGTGTTTTACTCTTATATTATTGTTAACTTATCTAAAAAGCAAAACTTTTTCGATGGCACATGCTACTCATAGCAGTAAAATCTATAAAAACTTTCATGATGATAGCTTTAAAACTGAGAAATAATTTGAGTTCAAGCAGACAGAGAGATAGCCATAGAAAGAAGAATTCAAGAATTCTGATGTGAACAGAGAGATGTGAAAGACACTCAACTCTCCTTATAGAACATGGATATATTATCAGGCATATATGACATAGCTCAACTAATACTAATTACTCCATTCTCATTCCGGTTTTCTAGGAGAATCATCGGCTTCTGCTGTGACGTCATCGGCACCCATCACACGTGCATACACACTGAGCATTCTGGTCTTGCTACTGAGTGTTTTTCTGATTGGCGTTGGACAACGGACATGACCAGTCGAGGGTGTTAGCAAAAAGCAACTGATTTAAGCTAAAAGAGAGAACAATGTGCAAAAGTTAATTTAAAGTCAAAGCAAACCAGAAGGAAAACGCAGCCAACAAACGTCTTTAAGAAAATATAAAAACTAAAATTTAAAAAAAATAAATAAATAAAACAAAAATATGCCGGAAATATAAAAGTAATCGAGTGCATATTGTAATCTAGTTGATTTTATCTGCTAACTAATATCTAAGTATAAAAATTACCCAGAAAAGGCAGTCGAAGCAGAAGCAGCAATGGTAAAAGAATGCATCTAAATTGTAAGTACTACAAGCTCTAAGCAACTAGTCCTAAACTCTAACCAAAACAGGCGAACGTATGTGTACACACACAGATATATTAATATATTTATGTTTATATATAAATATATATATATATATATATGAATCTGTCTACATTTATACACTTAACTGATTTGGCACTTGCTGGTTGTAGTCTTTGTGTGTGTGTCTGTGTTTGCATAAATGCATAAACGTAAATTTGTATGCAACATCAAATGAAATTGCTAGGATATTCTTATCAGTCGAAGCATAGCTATTCGGACAGACAGACGGACAGCGAGTCCAGACTCCAATCGAATAAACAAATAATATTTGATATTTTGCAATAAAACGCATGCAGTTGGGCACTTGAAATGCATTTTCATTGCAAAATATTTACGAGTGTGCTCAAAGAGAGAGGGAGTCAGATAGAGGGAGAGAAAGAGGGAGAGAGAGAGAGTCGAGCAGTGCATGCTGCATTATTCAAAGGCTATCAAATGTCCTTTGCCTTGTTTGTCTTCTATTGAATTTTGTGTATTGCAATTGAAATATTTCTCAATAGCCAAAGCACTTGCCTGCCCCGCAGTTCACTTATTTTCGAGCACAAATCAATTTTATTAAAAAATAGATGCAGAAAGCTACGCAACTAAGCTTCCAAATCAATTGAGAGCTGTTCAAATTAATTTAAAATTTCTCGCAAAATAAACTGCATTCTAAATGGTTTGTCAAAAAAAAAAGCAGAAACATGCAAAATATTATTTCATTGAGCTCGGCTGTAAATGCAACAATATATGCCATGTAATATTCAATACGTTTTTTTCCCCACAGTTCAAACTCAATTTATGTTATGTTTGTTAAGTCATAAATACATTTGAACAACAATATTTTGCTGGCTCTTATCTCGGCATAAAACATGTGCGAAACAACACAGAAATTTACATAAAATAATTGATAAAATGATGATGAAAAAAATAGATATATATATATATATTGATTGAGAGACTCGCATCAATTTGTATGTTAGCATTAAGATAACTGTATATATATAAAGAAAAAAAAAACTTTATGCTGGTATGTAAATTAATTGATTATAATGGAATAAAAAATATTACAAATACTATATATACATATATAGATATATAGATATATATATATATGTAGCACACAAGAGTTAAGCGCGGAGTATTCGAAATACTAATAAATTGCATTTAAAATGTTACGAAACAACAGCCAGAAAATCTCGTAAAATTTATATAGAGTGAAGAGTTCATTGTGTAAGCAGCAGGCAAATTGCATCGATTAAAATTTATTTACGCCATTTTATAATTGTGCAAAAGCAAAAACAAATAAAAAACATATATGTACACACATGCATGAACCTTTCAATTACAAACAGAAATCCATAAAATTTCCCAAATTAATATATATGAAAGGAAATACACGATGTCTTTTATTTTTTGGTTTTGTGCGCAGCAATTGCAAGTACGGAAAAGAGAAAGCCAACAAGTTAATGTGAGGAGAAAACAATTAAACGCTTAATTGCAATTAGCCGCTGTGCAAGAACTTAAAGTCCAAATAATCGAATGTACATTAATTATATGCAATACAAATAAACATATACATACATACATATACAGTGCGTATACGCAACGCATGCCAGTTGTCGTCACGAGGCGTATGAGTGACCTGTCGCTCATTAATAAAATCCAACCACAAGCAGCTGCAACTAAATGAGGCAACAACGGTGTGGTCAACAGCCCGTGGGTTCACGCATCTATCTCTCTCTCTCTCTCTCTCTCTCTCTCTCTCTCTCTCTCTCTCTCTCTTTTTATCTCTCACTTTTTTCCATGCAATCCTGGTTTTCGTTGTTGCTGGTTTGTTTTTCCATACTTCACTTTTCGCTTCTCACTCTTTTCAAGGCCTCTGCAAATAAACACGTATCAAATGTTTGCGGTCTCTGCGGTCAGTCGTCTTTGAGCTGCAGCAAACAAGTTTAAACTTTTCCCTCCTCATTTTAAATTCCTTTTAATTGAGCTCCCTTCTCAACTAAAATAGCGAAATATTTAATCCAACATCCACTTAAATGTTGAGCCATACAGTTTAGACCGTAAGTCGATGGTATAGCGAATATATATAGATATATATATATATATATAAATAAACTATAAAACGAAATCAAAATACATTTCTAAGTCTTTAAGTGTTTTTCATAAAATTAATTAAAATGTGACCCGAGGCCAGCTTAGTTACATCTACTTAATTAAACTAATTAACTTAATAATCGTCTGACGCCCTAATCGAAGCATGGCAAATGCAAAAATCAATACGAAAAAAAAAATGCATTAGCAAAAAAAATGTTACAACTACTTAACTGTAAATATATATATGTATGCCCCAATAGAGCGCAAATGCATAATACGAAATGATAAATTTTAACAAAATTAAAATAATACATATACACACTATACATATACATATACATACAGTTATGTGCGAACATATAGCGAAATTAACGTTAAGTACCAACTAATAACAACAACAACAACAGAAAGAAGAAAGAAAGAAAAAACAACGTACTTATATGTAAACGAAAATAAACTATGTGAAAACTCTCAACTGAGAAAATTTATTGCATTGAATAAATAATAATCTGAATAATTAACTAACAAAAACAGAAGTCATTTTTCATTGTTGTGATTGGTGTTATTTGATTTTTATAAAATATTTATTATTATTGTTTTGTTTGCAACAAGACTTGGAATTACAAGAAGAATATGTTGAAGTCTTGACTGTTGAAGCTTTATACCTACGGGAAGAGGGGGCATTGGAAAAAGTTACTGAAAATATTGTAAGTTACTCTACATATTTAAAAGTTAACTTCGAATAAGTTAAACTCTGGTATTTCATGACTTTTTTTTCTCAGGATTCGAATTATCGCATGATTAATTATTAGCATTATACAAAACCCTTTAGAGCAGACTATATACTTTTTAGATCTATACATAAAGGAAGTCAACTGCAAAGCATTTTAATTATAACTTTAAATCTGTGAAAATTGATTTAAAGTTATAATTAATATGCTCTGCAGTTAACCTCCTCTGTGAATAGATCTAAAAAGTATATAGTCTGCGCTTAGAATCTAAGAATTTGGTAAAGAAATATCTGCTACAGACTAAGACCCAGAAAACCCCAAAGAATAACTGGAAATTGATGGAGAATTAAAAGTTTTAGTTGAGCCAATATAATATATAAATAATATAATATAATATATGAATAAAAAATACAAGAATCATATGAATTTTAATAATAATAAAAATGTAAGTTTTTCTGAAGAACATATATCGTGAGATTATGTATATATTTTATAGAGAATATCGAGAAACACTCGACAAGTGTTAATGCACTTTCTTAAGCATGTTCTTCACATACCAAACTAATATATAATTGCAGATTATTTTATAAATCACTTAATAAATGAAAGAATACATTTACATACAAATTCCAAAAGGAAATACCCACAAAGAGATTTGCTAAATTGAGGTCTCACTAACTGGCAGCAGGGACTGCGATATGGACTCTATGATAATTTGACGTGTTTGGACGCTCACGGCATAGCCCCGCACGACCATGATCATTTGAGCAGTGCTATTGCCACGTGCCAGCAGCTGACCAACAGCATAGCCTATCACACGGCCCGTCTCGCGCTGCATGGCTATGGCCGGCACCAGGCTGAAGATGACTGGCTCGATGCGCTCGCCATGCTCCTCGAGCGGACTGACTATCGCCTGGGACAGCTTTTCTGCCATGGAGTACATCAAGTCGTCGTCGATCTTGACGCCCGCATCGCAATTCTCGACTGCAGTCGCTAGTAGGCGGCGCGTTATATCGACTATGTCTATGGTGCAGGCCAGCTTGCTGCAAGAGTTACCCGGAGGTGAAGGTAACTCCCAACTTGTGTTCGACATGTACTTGTTGATGTTGCGCTGTGTCTCGAAGTCGACATCAGTCAGTGTTACGAATTCGCCCACATCATAATTTTGTGGGCCAACACAATCGCCATCATGATCAGCCGATCCGGCTTGGATGCCTAAGTTTTCGTAAAGCCCATGGATGTGCCACTCGAGAGTGGGCTTAAAAGGCAAAGCTATAAAAGTATTCGGCATCGTTTCCATATCAATATCGCGTAGGCTTTGAGTCATATTAACCTATAAATATACACGTGTAAGTAAAACATTTGATGTGAAGCTTTTTTAATTTATGTACTTACTTTTTCTTATATAATACAAATATAACTATCGATTAACCTTTTAAGTTTAGCTCTTTAGAGCATCAAAATAATTATTTTCTTGAATTAGTAACAGAAATTACTTCCAATTAAGCAATATAATTGCTCGCCGTCACGCTGACTAGATAACATCATTATTTTGTGTGAATGCTAAATATGCATAATTAAGAACTATCGATATAAATGTAGATATCGTAACAGAATTGTCGATATCGCCAATAGTGATGTTACTTATGATGATACTCAGAATCATATGCTATCCGCAACGATAAACTCTTTGGTATGCCATCGTCTTTTGTTAAGTATCTCAAGCGGAAACTGCTATTTCTTAAATATAATCATACATATATCGATATATTTTCAAAGCTTGATAAGGCATTGAGCCAATAGTAATATTTCCGCTAAACACATGCATATAACTTATGTATGTTTGTAATTATCAGCACACAGTTATATATAATTTTGCCTGCATTTCGGTCTAATCGCTTGCCGGAAGCTCGTAAAAAATGCACATAAGAGTGTGAGTGTGTGTGTGTGTATATACATACTGTATATACCATATATATACATATGTATGTATATACGTTGCCCTGGTTGGCCCAATGACGTCAGGTAATTGGAATGAAATCAATGCTCTGCAACAAGGTCAAACATTGTCAAATGCCTATTAACAGCGCTGCAGGGTATCTTGGATTAAAATAGAGTATTTTCACTTCTTGATGAACTTTGTAACTCACTACAGACCATGGCTTATCTGTCTACATTCTGTTATAAACTTTAGGTGTAAAGGTATGCCGAGCATCGACTTGCGTCTTTTGCTGTGATCGTATGGCCAACTATATATACAAAAAAATCGATTTGATTGTATAAAATTGAAGCAATTTAATTGAAAAATGCAAGAAAAGAACTAAGAACTAAAAAGTTCAAATTAATTGCGAGCATGAAGCACAACAAGGACCCAGTAAAAGAAAACAACAGGACGAAATCGTATTTGGGAAATTGAAATTTGAACAAGAACCAAGAGCTGCAGTAAAAGTTAAAACTGCAGTTAGTTGGAAATACACACATGTAAAACAAAGTAAATATATATATATATATATCATATATATAGTATATTCACATCCATCTACAGCTTTGCTGACGCTTCGCCAAATTTGAAGAGCTGCATTTAAATCATGCTCGCATCGCCATGCACCACATCCTGAACTTTGGCACGTCGCATTCAAATGCTGGAATAAGCTGCGCAGAGGCCACATAATTTTCAAAATGAGAACTAATGAGTGCACATTCAGGCCAAAAGGAAGCTGGCTAGCTGGCTGCTTGCTTGACTGGCTGGCTGACTGGCTGGCTGGCTGACTGGCATGCTGAGGGGTGACCCGACTAGCGTTTCTACTTCCTTGTACTTTTAACAGGGTCAAACTAAGTAGGAAATGCAAAGTGCATTCACATTTTGATTTCATTATTGCCTTTCACTACAAATCTGACTTCCGTGTACAAGATTCTATCTGGTGCCTGAATGCAATCAATGGCCCCCATTATGGGCTTAGTCTCCTCGCACAAGGTGAGGCATTGAAATGCAGCTCAAGAAGACGCTGTGGACAGACAGGATGTGGGCCTGTGAGCGGTTGAGCCAATGCCTATGGAAGCTAAATCCGGAAAAGCGCTGAGTGCCAAGCTGCTTGCAACCACGACGAAAAAGCGGTCCCCCTCTCCAGCACCTGGGTGCAAAACTTTTGGATGTCAGTGTTAGTTGAACGCTTTGTGTGCGGCTTGAAAGAGATTTTCGTTTTGTGGAAATCAGAGCAGCAACAAAAAATATGTTTTTCGTGAGAGGTTGCAAGGATTTGCGGCTTTACTAAATGAATAGAGGGCTGTAAACTTGAGACAGTGAGCAAAAAAGAGATTGGCTGAACAACTGCTATACATATGGGAAAACACAAAAAAGAATCATTCAATTTAAGATGCTAAAAAACGGTGATATAGGAATGTCTTCTTTATTTATATCTTAACAGCTCACATTTATGACAAGCAACAAAGTTAAATGCCTCACATAAATCACCACAAAAAATAAATAACAGAAACTTTCGAAAAGTATGCTAAAATACTGCTCCATAAGTATGATCGGCCCAAAAAATAATGCGAAAAAGAGCGGAAACATGCAACAGCGCACAGGCTGGACCATGAACAAGGACAACGAACATGCGACGAAGGTCGCTGAACAGAATTACGAATTTCCGTCACACCGAAAATAAGAGAATTAAGTTCTGAATCGATGGCCAAGGCAATGGCAGTCAAGTTTGGCATTTAAAAAAATCAGAAATACAAGAAAAAGGGTGCCCAAACGGAAGGGCGAAATGGCGACACCGGACATGAAATAATTTCAATTTTGTGCATTTCCTTGCGCGCCAGATTGTCTTGAAGATGGGCCCAAGTCAAAGGAAAATATTAAAACTGAATTTAAATTTTTAATAAACTTTTGCCACGCACAACTTTCTTGAGCCTTTGCTGGTCCTCGCTGTACTATGAATGCTGCTTCTATCTCTGTCCCTGTCTCTGTTTCTCTCTCTTTTCCTCCCTCTCTTATCCGCTCTCTTTCACGCCTTAAAAGCCGCAAAGTGGCGTTGCCTTTGCACTACTTGGCTCAAATGTCCGCTGGGAATGAGGCGTCATTGCTTTACACTTTTCTTCTAGCACTTTTCATTCATTTAATTTCGGTGCTGGGGCAGGTGTGGGAGGGGCCATACAACAGATGGCACTTGGGTATTTAACGTTCGCTAATGCCCCGCAGCCGCTGCGGTGTAAATGGGGCGTGGCTGCAGCCGAAAAGAGAAGGCGACAGTTGGCGGCCGTTTCCTAATTACAAATCAGCGGTGGCGCCCCAAAAAGGAGCACACTACAACAACGCAAAAAAAATAAAATAAAAAATATCCCTGCAACAACAACAACGAAGACGAAAAGCCGCACAGAGAAATTACAATTTTTTTTCATGCTCTTTTTTTTCAGTATTTTGTTGTTGTTGCTTTCTTGCGACTTTCTGGGTCAACAATTATGCAAAATACTCTTATTCGCGGCGCAGACCGTCGCATTTATCTGTCCTTTCGGCTCCCGGACCTTAAACACAAAGAGCTGCCACGCCCTGACTGCCCCCCACGTGCTGCGATCCCCAAGGACTACTGCTGGCGCATCCGTTTTATAATTAGTTCGCTGCTGCGCAACACCCCAGAGAGTGCGAGAGAGAAAGAGAAAGAGAGAGAGAGAGAGAGAGAGAGAAAAGACTAGAGAAAACAGTTTCTAAACGAGACTTTAAGATTTAATTGTTTGAAATTTCGCTGAGTGCTTCGCACGATTATGGAACTGTAGCCAACCCAGCCGGGGTATATATAGCCTTGAAATCGACTAATGTGATTGTTTTTGCATTTGCCATTAGAATTTCTTCATTTTTTTTTATCACAGACCTTAATTAAAGTAGTACATTAACATGACTGGGTTTGTGACCTTTGAACTGAAATTTGTAAAGTAATTTCTTAACTTTTGCTAGATATGATGCAAAAAGTTGTGAGAAAATATAGATATTCACAATATAACTAGCTAAAGAACTTATGCATTTCTTGCTTTAAGCCAGTTGAGTATAAAAATGTTGCTAAAGCTTAAAATAAATTAAATTAATTAGTTAAACAGTTTTCCTCCCATGGCTAGCTTGCTGTAAATAAAACAGTTTTGTAAGCAGCATAGAAAGTTTTCTTATTGAATATGTATCATAAATTTTTATTAAAGAGTTCCATTTTGTGAAATCTAACTAAAAAGACAACACCTTAGCACTCGCACAACAACTTGTGTTGCCTTAAATAAGTTCTATATAAATGTATCTATAAACTGCAATCAAGAAGTAAATGATCTACCATTTTCGTTGCTTGGTCTACGGCTGCTTGGCCCTTACTCTGACTGTACAATAAGTAATTTAATAGTCTCGTATTTTCTTTTCCACTCACTTGTTTCAAGCAGGTTTTGCGGTTTTAGCCAGAAAGTTGTGGCTGTTGTGTGGCAAGGAAAACGTTTGCGAGTCGGCTTTATCGCCCAGTACTCTCGGTGTGTGCGCTGCCTACGGCCAGTGCAAGTGACATCATTAACTTTTTCTTGGCTCTGGGAATCGTTCGCTTTCTGGGCTGGCTGTTGGGTCTTGCAGCTTTTCCGTTGCACCTTCCGTTCGGCTGGGAAAACAGTTGAAATAAAATGTCGAAAAAGTTTGCTGAGCCCACCAGCGAGCAGACGACCGAACAGCTTGCGGTTCTTGGTGTGGTTACAGTCTGCAGTTGATGTTGCCTCGATGCCACCTCTTGTTTCAGCTGAGCATCGACATGCTGCAGGGCTGGCTGTGCTTATTGATTTGTATATTGAAACTACATTACAAGCTGAGAGCAGAAGTTTATTTGAACTTTTCTATTTGGTGTGGCCAAGCGCTCAATTCTTTTCCTCTTTGTTTTCTCTCGTCTGCAGTTCAGTTTATTTAATGCTATTTGTTGCATGTCAAGAGTCGCTCTTCAGCCACACAGAGTACTCAACTAGACATACCCTTAATAATATTTTGTGAGCCCTTTGCGTGCAGCAGCAGCAGCTAAGGCCAGTGAAACAAGATCTAGTTTTGGCAAACTACTCATAAAGTGAATGAAATGAAATAAATTGCTTAGCCCTGACTAAGGCCGGCCAAATAGAAATGCATACAATTTGACAGCAAACACGTTAAGAAAACTATTTGCCCCATGACAGAATGCAGGCATGCCACTCCCACGACTCTCCCGTTTTCTTCTTCATTTTCTTGTAATGGCCAGCTGGCCCCAAAAGCCAGTCAACGAGACATGATTTTGAACTTGTACGGCAAACGAGCAGCCGCTGTGCGAGTGGCATTTGCAGTTGACATGGAAATACCTAAATGCACACACACACACACAAACATACGTCTTGCGAGCGCTTGCGGCGCATTTCGAGCGCATGGGTAAACAGCCACGCCCACCATAATGTTGTGGGCCGGGCATACACTAGTTGGCCTCGATGCTCCATGCGCCCGTTCCTAAGTAACCTAAACCTCATTCACATCCAGCACACACACACACAATGGGAAAGACATACATATAGACATCTATATATAGATATATTACATATTATTCAATTTTAGGGTAAGGAAAGCTAGTTTCAGAAAGCTAAATATAACTGGTTGATAAATCAACTAATTAAGACTTACAAAATACCTTAATTAATTTCATATTTACAACAGAATTGTACAATTTCCCACAGCTAGCTATTATCATAAGTTTTAATACTTTATACTAGTCCATCTTTCGAATTTTATGCAAACTTTTCCCCTTTTGGTGCCACTGTACTCTCAGTTGGCTTGTCACACAATTTCATTTGTTGTTATGCACTCAAGGGGTCATCGTCGACGCTGCATGATTACGCGACTCTTCTCGCTCAGCCCCCGCTCAGTCCTTGTCCCTTGCTCACTCTCTCTTATAGTTTCCCAACTGATTTCCCCTCGCTGGCATTGGCTCTGCTCGTGGGCCGCTGTAGTATTTGTTACTTATTTTTGTTATGCCCAGCGGTGCCTTCCAAAGAGAGCAGCGCACAGTCTTGGCTGGGTCGGGCAATCTGTGTGTAAGCTCGTGGGTGCGAGTGCGTCGCCTAATCCGACATGGTTGCATATCGAGGTTAAAACTTGACAATAGTTCAACTCGACTTGCTGCACACTCCCACGTCTTTATTGTCCTTAGCCGCCTTTCGACCAGGCTCAGCTCGGCGGTTACGTACGTATATGCCGCGTTAACTTGTCGTCGTTGTCAGCGTCGCAGCGTCGCAGCTGCCGGCTGCTCGCTGCAGCCATGCCAACCAATATGCAAGACAGCTCTCGACCAGTGCCACACGCCCAGCCCCGCCCCATGTTGCTGCAGCGCGCAGATCGTGACCCAAATTATTTACACAAAATACAACAAGCGCGTGTGTGGCAAGTGTGTGTGTGTGCCTGTCTGCTGCATGCATTCGCAAGTGTGTCTTCAAGTCGTGTGACAGCCAACCCCCACACTCCTGGCTCCTCCAGCTCACATCCTTGCAGCACTTCATCTATGTACAAATCGGCATTTGCCTGTGCGCAGATTTTCGAGGTTAATGCGTGCAAAAGTTTGAAATTAGTAAATTTCCTTTCTTGCAATCTACTCTACTCTACTCTGCCCTGCTCCCTGCCCACACACGCACACTTCGCACACCATTTTGTAGGAGTCTGGCCCCGGCTGGTTATAAGTGCATCTAATTTATTTGTATTTTATGTTTGTGTTACAGTGCGTATACGTGATGCTTGCTTTTTGCTTTTGCTGCCGCCTCTGCTTACCAAAATGCGGCAAAAACAAACATGAACCGACAACAACCAGATAACATTGTAGGCGACACTGGCACTCGTTTAAATTAAAGTTTTTGACCCAAATTTATGTTAGAAGTTGATATTTTCTTTAGCATTAGTTCTTCTCTGCTCTGAGTATCCTTTGGCTCCTTCCGCTCCGTCTTTTGTGCCCGCCCAGCTGCCCCGTGCAATATTCTAAAAAGCAACATACGTGACAGTATTTTGTAATTTTGCGTGCCAGCGACAAAATGAGTTCATTCCGAGTTGCATCTAAGGAAATGCACTTTTTGCTCCCCCCAAACACCGCCCCTGGCCCACCCGCCGGGAGACTTATGAAGAAGCTGAAAGTCTTTGTGTGCGACTTTAGTTGCAGTAATAGCAAAAGTAAATTCTCAAAAATGTTCTCATGTTTCTGGCATTCTGTGTGTGACCACGTGCTGCTCTTGTTTTCAATTAAATTGGATTTAGAATTTGGCGCAGGAAGTGCCCTTCACTCTATGGACTATGGAGCTGCTCGAGCTGCTAAAAGCTTTGTTGCATTTGCTTATTTCATTATTTCAAATTTTGAGCAAGGGCAAGAGCAACCAAACAAATACTACGAAATTGATAATGAAAATACTTTATGAAACATTGTTTCATGGCAATGAAATAAGATAAATAAGATCTGTTAGCTAAAGTTTGTAGTTGTGAGATAAACTGTAAGAAAACTTAATAAAGAAAATATTTAAAATATTTATTTGTATTTTTTTTTAGTTTTATTATGCTTTAATTTATTATGAATTCTTTTTCAGACTCACAGCAATTATATACATATTTTTAAATCAGTGTCAGAGCTTATATTGAGGTTGTTCTATACCAAGCTCATTTAGATATTGATTTGACATTCAATATATATTATTATAAGGTTCACTGTTCTTTAAGCATATTGAAGAACATTTCTGTATGAATGCTGTTCATTTGATTAGACACAAATTGCTATGCCAACCATAGCAATATGGAAAATGTGCTAAATACGCAGAATATGATGTTAAAGAAGCTGCTCAATAAACATATAGCAGAGAGAGAGAGAGAGATATGTACAACTACTTAAATATTGATTGCCATGAAGATTGCCGGCTATGCTTTTGTGCAGCTGTAATTAGATTTCGCTTTCTGTTTCAACAGATTGTAAGTAGCACATTTAAGAGTAACAGTATCTTATCTGGGCGCTTAATTAAACAGCTAGCGGGGCGTTGCGGCAGGAGCTGGGCTGGCTAGACGGACGGACGGACGACCAAGAGGTCCGGCAAATTGTTCAAAATGAGTTAGTCAAACAAGGCACAAGGCCACGCCGCCGGCAGCATTGCAAATAGAAACACAAGCATAAGTAAAAATGAAAAAAATATATATACATGTATATATAAATTCAGAGGAAAAATTGGTAAGGTTATGGTACACTGACCAGTGGTTGCCCTAAAGAGCAGAAGATATATATCTATTCAGATTTATAAGAAATGTTTGTTTGAGCAGTGTAGACATAACTATATTGTCCTGAAATTTTCTGAAGATCTCAAATATAACTGAATATTTTGTATCCAAAGATCAGGCCATAAGCTAATAATAAGATATCAAATGATCTTCCACAAACAATACAACCAAAGCTTTGTACTCCCATCTTAAACCATATATAGTTTATATGCTTATTTCATTCAGCGTCATAAACAATTCATAATATCTGTTAGCTGTGAGGGTATAAAACAAGAAAAATGCCTGGCAATGTGGCGAAAAGGGAACGGGGCCTTAAATGGGGACTTAGGGAGCAGTGGACTATGCGCAGAGCCTGGGCATGCTCATAAATATGTATGTATATGCGCGTATGTGTGTGTGTGTGTGTGTGTGCGAGTGTGTGAGTGTGTGTGCGTTAGAGTGGACAACTATGTGCGCTGCGTGTTGGTTGCTGGCCAGCGCCGCGTGCTAATTATGATGAAAGATTTCTGCATCTTTTAGCGTTAATCCATTTGGAAAATTAGAAATGAAAATTTAATGAGATTTCCACCAACTTTTCCCGGCATTTGCGTATATTTTCCACACTTTAGTTTTTTTTCTTTTTTTTTTGCTTCGCTCACATCGCATGGCAATTAGCGCGCTCCCTTTAAGGCGTCCAAAGCAGAAACTAATAATTGAATGGAAGCTGTGAGCGGAAAGCGGACAGTCTGGAAAAAGTTGAAAAACTATTGACAGAAGCCATTGGATGTTGCCAGCTGACCGAAGTTATCGAGCATCGTGAGTGCAAAGTTCCTATTGGCAAACGTGTCATTGCGTATCTCAATCTACACTCGCTGTTGCTCTGCACAACGTCTTTGGTAAACGAGGGTTGCCCAACGTTTGTAATGTCATCAGTCATTCATTACATTTTATGAAGTAAAAGTGCTTCTAAAACGAACATTAATTTCTACCCAACAGCCAGCAATTAACGCGACTCTACCCAGCCAACCATCAACGGAAAATGTCTCCCTTGGAGCTCGGAGTTGTGCTTTATAACACGTTTTTAATTACCCGATTCGCAGCGTTTGGGGCCAACAATATGGCAATCTCGCAATACGGCAATGAGCGAGTGCAACTTGAAAACAATTAAAAATGTCGTAATTGTCGCATTAATGTTTTTCTGATAACATTTTTGCACTTGGCACGCGGCCAGAGCCTGAGACAGTGTCGTAATTGCTGAGCACGCAACACAATAGGACTTACCACCGAAAAGAATGTCAATAAAAAATTAATTAAAGAAACTGAAAATGATATTTTTATAGACAGTTGTCGTACCCAAGCCAACGGACATTCCTATCAGCCACGTTCTATTTATGCAAAACTAATAAAAAGAAAAAAACACAGACAAAATGAGTAAAAATTTCGTTATCCAAAGTTCTTCTTTTTCTATTTATCGTCAAACCATGTTTCGTGGTCATAAAACATGGCCGAGCCTGTGCTTAATGGCCAGCCCATTGGCCAGCGTAGTAGTAGCCTTAAATCATTAAACGCACTTGTGACCCCCACCAGGAGTCTCCATGGGTAGTTGTATCTCTGGGACTGTCTCTATGGAGCTATCTGCGTGGCTGTCCTGTCAGCCAATACTCTAAATCATGGCAAATAGTTTTGAAACGTATGCAGCTAAGTGCGTGAAATATTATTTAAAATATTATTTATATTTTAGTATTCAAAAGAAGAAAGAAATCAAAGAACTTTTCAGATTAATATGGTTAAAATGGTAAAGAGTCTGCACAGAGAGTCTTCATTTTGGTATTCATAGAATTTCCCCTTAATTAAATAATGTGCATGCTAACCTTATTTTCGTATCTTTATCAATAAGAAAAACTGCCTCTTGCGACGTTTTCCCTTAGCCATACAACAAAGATACACATATTTCAATCTTAATGAAAATGGTTACAATTCAGAGTTGGCTTCAATAAACAACATTTTCTTACCGCCGGTGCTGCTGTTAATGTAATTACCACAGCATTTTTCTTCTGCTTACAATGCACACACTCACACGCACACTCGCACACACACATACATATACATATCCTGTGCACTGACATCTTGTGAAAGGACGAGCCGTTACTGACAGACGCGCCGGCAGAAAACTCCTTCAATTGCCGCAATGGACTTATCAGCCAATGGCCGTTGCTCTTCAGCCTGAATCGCTCTCTTTCTCTCTGTCACTATCTCTCCCTCTCTCTCTTTCTGTATGTTGGTGCCATATTAAGCATGTGCGTGCCTCGACGTATACTCATTAAAATTGACCAGCCATTATTACAGGAACGTGCCTTTCTTTGCCGAGTAATTTATTCGACTCCTTTGACGCGCGAGACACGGAGGTGTGACTTCTACTGCCGAGACGTTACTTCCAGCAGCCCCAGTGCGCGATTACGTATGCTTTAATAGGTCCACTCTATTATAATGCTGATAACAGTTTATTTATTTAACATTTACAACATATGTATATAAATGATATGAACATGTTTTATTTGAAGTGGAAACGTGGCAGACAACGAATATTATTAGTTTTATCATTAATTGAAGACCTTATATAAGTGCTTCAGTCTGCAAAACATAAATGATATGAATGGGGCTTGGGGCTGCCTGGCTTATTGTTTGAATTGACATATCTGCATTCTATGCCATTGAAATTTTATAAATCATGTGCAGATTTACTTTCTTTTTTTTGTTTGTTCTCTCTAACATATATCTTTTATTTCGGCACACACACACAGACACGCACGTATGCTGTGCGGCTGTTCGTTTATGGTACAGGCGAAAAGCCACAAAACACATTCATCAAATCCGCAAAGTCATTCATCATGGGTAATATATTTGACATTGTCAGTGATGGATAAATACTACGTACTGCCGCCATACGGAGAGTTGCCCACTGGGCCAGCCGAAAGCAAATGGCAACAGCAACGGCAGCAGCAGCAGCAAAAACAAACTACAACTACGGGATAAGATATTCCGCAACATGAGCTGCGCCGGAAGCATATCATCTGCACGAATTTTGCGTTTCGTTGCATGAAAATTGCCTTTAAATTGTTTTTTTTTTTTGTTGTTTCGTTCGTTTTTGTTCTGTCTCTCTGCCCGCATTTACGAAAGTCCATGGACACAGGTGATTCGAACTATGCGAGTTCGGAGTAGCATTGGTTGAATATACACATATATATATGCATATGCTGTCGCATAAAATTATGGGATTTAGAGTCGACGTGATGAAAATATGGCATTGATTCAAATTTATTTTAAATGAATATTAAATTGCAAAATACTTGTTACGCTTCTAAATACATATGATAATGTTATAGTTATAGTACTTGAATCTTTATTACAGTTGTTGCCTAGCACCTTAACTTAAACATATAGTTATAGTAGTTTAATCAGATTTGAGTTTATTGCAACTTTACTCTTTGAGTAACAAAATTAAAAATCTCTTTTATTCTTGTCCTTAGAAATCGTCTTGACTTGAACTCTCCCATTCACGCATACAAAGCAAATGCGCATAAATGAATATGAATTAGAATTGTTCTCCTTGGTTATTTAGTGAGCTCTCTGCTTATCTGAATGGGTAAATAGTTTTTCGTTGTGGTAAAATTGTTATTAATGGGCGACGCCTCCTATAAAGTGACCAATTTCAGGCGATTTTTTTCCCCCTACCCAGTTTCATTCTTATTTCAATTTCCGGCAGTTTTCGCGCGCAACGCGTTAAGTTGTCATTTGGTGACGGGCAAAGAGCGCCAAATAGAAATGTGGACTGAAATGGGCGAAAAACTTTTGATATAACTTCAAATGCGCGTGCAGAAAAAAAGCAAAAAAAAAAAATTAAAAGAGAATGGGAAATAAAAGCGAAGCGAAAGAGAGCGGCATAAAGAAAATTGTGGAAAGTGCTGCCGCGTCTAAGAACAGGCAAACTGTTTTTGTGCTTTTAGAAGGCAACTAAGCGCGAAAAGTTTCGCTTTTCGCCTGGCAAGGACAACAACAAGCCGACTAAGGACGAACGCGCGAGCAAAGATGGTGTTCTAAATAAAATAAATTCGATTCGCATTTGCTGAGCTGAGCTAACTTAGTAGGCCACGGCAGGATGGAGCCCGTCGTCTTGTCCAGAGGCCTCTGCTCCTCCACTACCACATTCATCGCACTTTTTTGTTAACAATTTTTGTTTCTTCTTTTTTGTGGGTGTGTCTGTGTGTGTGTGTGTGTTTGGGTGCCATGAAGACGCACTGCCACATTAATTTCACTTCTTATAAATCTCGTAAGATGTTCCATTTTTGTTGTTTTTTTTTTTTTCACTGCCTGCGACCAAATTTGCTTGAACATAAATTATTTGATATTAAAGCCAAGCCGTTGAAGTTTTCGCTTTAAAGTCTTGCTCAAAGTCCATCCATATATCATCTCTTATCAGCACAATTAGGCAAATGCTTTGGCTCGTTTTCAATTTGTGTCAATATTTTAATCGCTCGCGATTAATTTCGTTTGTGAGCATCATTTTTCAATATGCTCAATTTGTTTGCTCCACAAATATTGACTGAAGCGTAATTTAGGCAATATTTTCCAATTACATTAGGCTTATGTTTGTGCAGCTTGCGCTTGGGATTACGTGGTTAATTTGAAAATACATATTAGGTATATAATCTAAGAGCCATGTTTCTGGGAAGAAGTTGTATTTGAAGACTAAGATAATGTTAACTGTATCAATAGATTGCTGATACAGTTAACTCCTTGAGAAACATGTGAAGATTGATTACGTTATCCACATAACAGATTGCCCAAAACTATCGTCCTCACTCTCACCATCAGCTTTCCATTTAATAAGCTCTAATTTACGCAATAAGTAAGAGGTTGCATTTCGCTTATAGTTAGCGGAATTAAAAAGTATATTCAGCTAATGCATAAATTGGGCGATAGCCATAAAAATAATGGTAAATAAAATGCGCCAAAATGTAATGAAAACAAACAAAACTATAAATTCGAACTAACCCATAAAACTTTATTGGCAAAACATTTAGTGTGCACATAAACATGAAAGTTTTATTCTTTTTGCTTTTGTTTTTGTGGCTCTGTTGTATATAAACAGCATAAACAGTATATAGTAAATACAGATATATATATTTAATCATGCTAAAAGCCAAATTAGTCTACTTGCCTACAACATTTTTGCTTATCTACCTTTGACTTCATCCTGAGCTTTCGAAGTTCATTTGTTTTTATTTTAATAAAATAATTTAATACAAAATGCTTGCATTTATTGGAATTTTTCGAAATATTGACAAGAAATAAATGTCAATAGCATTGTTGGTTTATTTTGCCTTGAATTGCGGATATAATAAAATATATATAGTTATTTTTGCTCTTCAAAAAAGTAAAATACTTAAGCGCAAACTCCATTGTAGCTTAAATATTGTTTACTTTTCATGGCTCAAATTTCTATTTGAAATGTCAAAGAAAATTTTACTGTGGTAAATGAAAATTGAATAAATATATTAAAATAAATAAGTAAAAATAAAACAATTCAAGAAATTCAAATAAAAAACTTATAAAACAAAGCTATGAAAAAATGGAGGCTCTGCAGCATGTCGAAGATTAAATACCCTATGAAATGAAAATATTTATATTGTTGTCATTAAAATATGACACCAATAATATTATCATAAGTTTTAATTTTGGTCAAGATATTTTCCATTTTTTATTCCGACTTATAGACTTTCGTCTTATATTCTTATCTAACAGAAATGTTAAGATAAATAGACGAACTTTTGGGACAATATACACCCAATTGTGTAGGAAATATCGTCAGCAATGCGTTAAGTATTTAGTTACTTAATAATAATAGTCTTCACAAGACTATAAAAAGATGAATGAACAATGAGATAAATTAAAGTAAAATGAAATCGAAATTAAAATGGTTTCAAATTTCTTATAGTGAAAACTTCTTTGATGAAAATACAAATTAAGAAAATTCAATTTATTCATTTCCAGCTTAATATTTCATATTTCATGGATACAAATATTTTAGTCATTCGCAAAGAACTCTTTAATACATAAATACATATGTATATATTATATTTTATGAACCATTATTTCGCCAAACTTAAATACCAATTATAGAAAATGAAATTCCCACAGGTACGCCTAATTTATTTAAGCAGTAATTGCCAAATAAACTTGCCGTTGCCCAGCTTAACTCTAGGCAAATTGTCATATTGATTTTCGTCTTGTTTTTCATGTTGTCTTTCAAATTTACATGTGTCCTGTGTGAGGACCCAAAACGGAACGACCCAAAAATCGGCCCGTGGATGGGAACTACCTCAACAATTAAGCTAAAACGATTCTTTGTGGTTTACGTTGACCGTAATTATAAGTTAAGCTGCTATTAATTATGGCGCCTAATAGAGCTCTGAAGGAGGGCGGGTCTGTTTGGTGTCAGCCCCGAAACTCACATATGCTTAACCTCAATGTCACATCCACACGAACGCAAAGAGCTGGATGAAGAGAGTGAGAGCGGGAGCTATCGCTGACATCAGCAAAATTTATCCATAGGCTAATCTGTCGGGAACGTCGGGCAAGTCGCTTCCGCCTGCACCGCACAGCGCAAGCACCACCCATCGCCCGACCCAAATGAAATCTAAATTAATTCGCCAATAGCGAAAGTTTTGTATCAAATTTGCATGTCAGCCACAGACACACACACACATAGGCACGACTAACTGTTGTTGCTAATTAGCAATAAATTTTGATTTGCTGCAATTGTAAATACCTGCAAATATGAAATATTGCTGTTGATGCCGTGCACTTGATACAATATTGAATCAATATTGGGGTTAATCAGGAGGTAATCCCGTGGAATAGCTGAAATAGCTAGCAATTTAAAAAGTAATCAGCCGGTCGAGGGCAAAATTTAACCATGGGGGAGCTCAAGTGAAAGTCGCGTAAATCAATTTGAAATGAAATGTACACTTCATGTACTTGGCCCGTCTGTCTTTATTTCGAGAAAATCTGCTGCCCTACCCTACCCTACGCCGGCTATTGCTACATACATACAATGTAGCTGCGCTGCTCTACATAAATTTTCTGTGAAAATCTGCATAAAATCAACGCTAACAAGCTCCGTCCGCGAAAGCCAGACAAACATCCTTGGCAGCGCTGCCTTCTGGACGAGCTACGTCTTGAAGGCGGATATCAGTTACAAGTCTGTACAATGTTCCCATGCTCTGCAATCACTCTCAACAGATGTTGTTGCTGTACCCAGCAAATTGACTAAAAGTAAGTTTGACTAAGCAATACAGAAAAATTCAATGAGCAGAGCTTACAAGGTATGCTAAGCTCTGTTAGAGTACAACTCGTACTTGTTTAGAGAGAGAAAGCTTAATAAATCAAAAACCATGCATGAATCTACTATAATTCATATTTAACCTCTTGTCAAGCAACTGCTAAAATGTCTGCTTGTCAGCTGCCAGCTGTAGAAAGTGAAACAGGTTGGCAGCACTGTAATTAAATGCAATTTAAGAGTCGAGCAAAGTCTGTCAAGCAAGTTAATTGTGTGTTAACTTTGACTTGAACGTTTAAAATGTTGAATTGAAATCAAAAAATTAATCTTATTACGCTCGTAGAACTCAGTTAATGCCTCAATTACCTTGACCCCAAACTAGGGTGACCATACGTCCTGGAATTCCAGGACATGTCCCGCTTTTGTCAAGACAAGTGAAGAATTTTATTGAGGAAAGCAGCGCAGATAAGCAGTTTTTTGCAACAAAGTCGTCGACCGTCCCGGAATGGCCTGAGGCCGATCTGGTCACCCTACCCCAAACCTGTAATGGTTGTTGCAACAGTTTGAGAAACTTAAGTGAACCGCTGAAGCGTAACTGATACTCAATTTGGCGCTTCACTTTCACCCTGGCAATCAAATTGGTTGAAATCTGCAGTTAGAACGGCAAATAGCGTGTATTTAGATGTGGGGGGAGGGGAACCCAAACCAAACACTAATTGCCAATCAAGCTGACCTGTTAGGCAGGTAGGTTTGCACTGTTTTGTGATTTGACCAAGCTGTTCCAGCGCTAGGGGGCGTGGCAATGGCACTATGAACTGTTGACACGGAAACTAACTTAACTTTAGTTTGAAGCAAATGTAAAAGCAGAAAGTTTGCAGCCAAGTTTACGACTAGATGCGGCAGTCGTAAACTTAGAGCAGGCAGACGAATACGGACAGCCGCTATACATGCGCATCTATATAGTACTATGTGTGTGTGTGTGTGTGTATGAATGAAATGTAAGAAGCAACTAGACTGTAGCCACAAAAGCTTCAACTGCAACGCTCCATGGATAACAAACGACTTTATGTTTATGTAAATGACGAGAAATACAACGGCATCCGGAGTGCAAAATATGATCAACGCACGTTAAGGGCCCCATTTCAGGCAACATAAACTTTAAAGTGTCCGCCTCAAATACAACAGCCCTGCAAATGTATCTATTTTTATATAAATAAACATATGTATGTGCACGTATATGGCTCGAAAACTACATACAAATTCCATTATACAAAATCCGAATGTCATGAGTATTTTCTTTGGACTCCATTTGCATGCAGTCAGCATGGCAAAGTTGCTTATGCAAAGCACTTTGGAGGCACGACTACCCAACGAAATAAGAAATTTGACATACAACAACCTTATCAACCATATGAACATTTTATTTATTTAAACGTTTCAATATCTTCACTTTTTTTATATTATTGTGAACGTGTCGATAATTCCTTTACAAAAAAAAAACAATCAGATCTTCATCGAGTGTGTAAAGAATTATCGGCTGCATCGCCAGCTAAATCAAACCAATTACAATTATAAAAAGTCCAACTGTAAGAGAGAAGTTTTTCATATGTGCTTATATCAGACTGTAATCATTACTTACCATAGCTTGTCCTGGGCATATGAAACATAGTGATTATGTTCAACTGATTGACATGTTCGATTATGTATGTGTGCACACACAAACGATCTCGGCATTCCTTGGCACGACGCATGCTTCTTCTGTTCTTTTTCTTCGGTGATGACTGCGGCATATTAGTTTCTCTTCTCGGTGAAAGTAATTTCCTCGACTGCTTAAATGGATTTATACTTATATGAGTCATCAATGGCTAACACGAAAAAGATGTAGATGTACCTGGTAAAAAGCGCAAGTTAGAAATGTGAAAACTTTTCTGCAGATGTGCTCTGATTGAAAATCGAATCAATTTGTAATCGAGTTATCGATAATGTTAGCATATGGATGCAGTGTAAGCTTGTCGGCGACAAAGAAACAGCGAAAATGAAACATAGTCAATTATGCAATTAAATTTATTATAGATTTATATATATTTTATATAATATTGTACAGCTCTGTAAATTTGTAAAGCATTAAGATATGCAATTCATAAATTGTCAAACTCAAATTGAATGATAGGTTTCTATTTCGAGCTTATTATATAATATATATTCTTAAGCATAAACACGCATCTAACTTGATTCGATTGTAATAGACAGCTAGAGAGAGAGAGAGAGAGAGTCACGCCCATATCATTAGTAGAACTCCCACCTATGTAAGATACAATTGTAGTTTAATTCAATCAAAGATATAGATTTACAAATTTACATTCATATTTAAATTATTTCTCATATTGACAGTAATCGATTAGGAAATTATAATGAGGATTTCTATACACTGTAGTTGACAGATAAAAATTGCATCTTTGAAACTAAAAACACACCCAGCCAATATATTTTCTATCGCTTAGCTAATATCAGAGTAGGCACCTAAGTATCTTGACTTTAGCTAAATGCGCCTAACTTAGTATTAAATACTACAATATGATTCTCTCTCTGTTCTGCAACATGGATATTAGCTCGTTTAGCCTAAACTTATATTTATTTCGAATGTATGCACAATTGAATTGGCAAGACTCAGTGCTGTTGCCACGTCCCACTCTGGGCGTTTAAATAGATGATTGACCATGTTAGGTCGGCAAATAAAACGAGAATGGCCTGTCATTGTTTGGCGTAGTTCGAATTGAGGGCTCTGCGATAGACTATCATGTCTCGATTGGCATTATTGATGTTTGGTCTGTGTCTGGTCTGGCCAGACGTTGCCTGGGCAGATCCTTTGCTGGTGGATCTACCCAATGGACAGTTACGTGGAAGGGACAGAAGTGGTTACTATAGCTATGAGTCAATACCTTATGCGGAGCCACCGATAGGTAGTCTTCGCTTTGAGGCACCGCAACCCTACAAACGTCAGTGGAGCGAGGTATTCGATGCCACCAAACCGCCTGAGTTCTGTTTGCAGTGGAGTCTCTTTTTTCGTAACACGGTAATTGGCAAGGAGGATTGCTTATCCGTGAGCGTGTACAAGCCGAAGAATGAGAGTCGGAGCAGCTTTCCCGTCATGGCCTACATACACGGTGGTGCCTTTATGTTCGGAGGTGTCATGGAGTATGGTCACGAGTACATTATGTCCGCTGGCAATTTCATCTTGGTGAAGATCACCTATCGGCTGGGACCGTTGGGCTTCTTGAGCGCCGCCGATGCAGACTTGCCGGGAAACTTTGGTCTGAAGGATCAGCGTTTGGCGCTCCAGTGGATTAAGCAGAATGTCGCGAGTTTTGGCGGAGAGCCAGAGAATATCCTTTTAATGGGTCATTCCGCAGGCGGCGCTTCAGTCCACTACCAACTATTGCACGGAGGACTAGAGGGTGTAGTTAAGGTAGCTGCTTCGCTAAGTGGCAGTGCATTGTGTCCTTGGGCTAGTCAATACGATGAAAGAGAAAAAGCATTTAAGCTCGGACATATTTTGGACTGTAACATAAACGGGAGTTCCTTGGAGCTTAAGAAATGTCTGCAATCAAGGGATCCCAAGGATATTGTCGGCGCTGTGGAACACTTTCAGGTATTCGGCTATGTTCCTTTCGCACCCTTTGGCCCAGTTGTTGAGACTGCCGACACAGCAGAGCCTTTTCTTACCCAACATCCGGCAGACATTATGAAGAGTGGAAAATATTCACAAGTTCCTTGGCTTTTGTCTTATACTCTCGATGAGGGTGGCTTTAACGCTGCACTTTTCCTTGAAAAAGACGACGATGACAGAGAGCTTATTGAAGTGTTGAATACTCGCTGGAACGAATTGGCACCAGATCTTTTATTTTATCGACACGCAATGAAGAGTGCTGACGACTTGAATAGATATTCGCAGGAATTGAAGTACCAGTATTTGGGGGATCGTAACTTCAGCTTTGATAGTTATTTGGATTTCCAACGCATGTTTACGGATATTTTGTTTAAGAACGCTTTTCAGAGAACTCTCGAATTGGGTCGATCACATCGTAAGAGTCCCCTTTACTCATATGCTTACGACAATCCCCCTGATTCTGGCTTAGGACATTGGATGTCTGGACGAACTGATGTTTCTCTGGGTAAGATGAAAGTTGGCAAAGGTGATTATGACTTACTTTAAACTAAATTGAGACTATTTCACAGGCACTGTACATTGTGATGACCTTTTCCTCATGCTTAACACCCAGCTACATGGAACCCTGCGGGCAGATGAACAAATCATATCTAAAAATTTTTTTAAAATGCTTATAGACTTCGTGGAAAGTGGCAAAGGTCTTCTCACCTATGATACCTGTGAGTTTCAAGATATAGTTGGCAAAAGCAAACTGGAACTGGTTTACATAACGGGAAAGGGTTGTGAGAATAAGCAGGTGGAGAAAATTCCATAGGTACCCCAAACCGAGGATGAGCACTCTATTTTTATCTTTGGTTTTTAAATGGTTTATGAATGGTATGGTATTAGATTGTACTGTTAATGATTTTTCAATAAATACCCTAGGATAGAACGAATTTTATCCCTAACAATTCACTTCTCGTTAGGTCTCTGTTCAGGGATGCTTCGAGAGATCTGCCGCTTGAATAGGTTAGCTTTCAGGAGCCTCGTCAGCACGACAGATTTAATGTGGCTATTTAACATCTTCAAGCATAATCGAATGGAGTTCCTCAGTTCCTTAAGCGGATTTTCGTCAAGTACGTATTTGGGGCACCAAGTTACATGCCAGATTTATTACGCATACGTTGGGTACTTTTTATGGCTCTGAAGTGTAAGAGAAAGTCTCAAAAGTGCAATTCCGAATAGTAGTATACGAAATACAAAAGAAACAATCTTCATAAAAACTCGTATAATATAAGCAATTACTTGGCTTGTAGGGTAAAGCATTTTACGATTTCTTACTTCTTGGCTGGCTGTAGATGTGGCCACAACTGAAGTTTGAAACGGAAGCGGTCGCTGGACCGGGTAGTGGACTTGGCGATGAAGTAGGAGTTTCGACTAAAGCCAATGCTGCGGTTACTCAATCAATATTGGATTTTTACCACAATCACAGCCGGACAGACATATGAAGAATTTATTGTATATGCTGGGGGTTTGTTTGCAGGACAACCGAAGAGAACAACGACAAAATGGAGAAAAGCGAAAGAAAACAAATAGTCTGGATGTACAAATAAATTAAATTAAAACGTATACAAACATAAATTATTTAGAGATAATGTAGTGGCCCAATCGCAGCATGCCGAACGTCGGATGCCGAATGCCAAATGCCAAAGATCTAGAGACTGGCCAAGTTCTCGGGAGCTACTAACAATAAGCAGACAACCACAAGCCACCCATAAATGCAATAAAAGCAAATTCAATTGGCGGCCATAACGAAAACGAAAACGAAAACGAAAATGAAAATGAAAATAAACGAAATGGCGGAGCGCACAGCATAGAATAGCAACAAGAAGTCAGCCGCAAACAAAGACAAATACAAGAAGCGCCTGCAAACGAATTTCGTATAAATCAAACCCCCAAAAATGGGAGCTCGAACCAGAAACGAAACTAAAACGTGGCCAAAGCGGGCCCCAAAAAATATAAGAAATATGCTTTGGCCTTTATTTGTGGGCACCTCGCCTCCATTCTGTTTACTTTCCGCCACTTGGAGCTGCTCCAGGGAGCTCCATCGCCCTCACCTGTGCAGCTGTTTCAACCGGCTGAGCACTGCACAAGTACAAATTTACGAAATTGGCCAAAAAGTGTTGACGTCATTAAATGCCAGAAAGTCCAGTTAAGCGAAAAATGAGTCCACAATACAAAATACAAAATACAAAATGTAAAATGCAAAATAAATAAATTCTAACCAATCAAGCTGCAAAGTTCATAAGTTCATTGTTCATTCAAAAGTGTTTTCATTTTTTCTCTTAAATAATATAAAATAAGCTTTAAAAATACATATTTTGTATATTTTTATTTTTTAATAAAATAAGTTAACTTACTCATAATTCTAGTTGGAAAAGGGATTACAAAGTGATGTTGGATATTTAAATGAATGTCATTTGTAAATGAATAAGAATTGTATAAAGAAATTAGTTTTAATGGCATGATCTGGTTCAATATGAATAAATGAATAATAATTGTATAAAGAAATTAGTTTTTATGGCATGATCTGGTTCAATATGTCATTATGTAAAATATTGAAATTTTATATCTTCTTTCTTTTATTTTTATTTTATTTACTGGGCATCATACAAACTTTTTTAATATAACATCCCAAACTGTCATTTCATAATTTTGTTTCCCATTGCACAAAAATTCGATTGAAATTTCCGTACTTATATGTGTTCTCTCTGACAAAAAAATGAAGCTCGATAGAAGAAGTGTCATATATTTTGTATTATATTGCTCTTTTTTAGTCGAAAAAGCTTGCATATATTTTACATCATCAGGATAATGCACCCAAATGCAATTGGCAATAGCTCGCTCAACTTGGCAACCCGACTAACGAAATTTTCAAAATTTATTTTTATACATTTTTTGAGATTTTAGAAAAAATTTGAAAAAAAAAAACAATTCAATTATTGCTGATTGGGCTTTTGTAAGCTTTTTATCAAAAATTTGAAAAAAATATTTGGTTAATTGAAACAGAAACTAATTTTGTTATATTGCTTGGAGAATAAAACAGAGTTCCGAGTCCTAGAAAAAAACTAGTGGGACGATAGCTCCAGTGGTATAAAAGAAAGTCGACATTAATGGAGAACGTGAAGTGTAGGCTATTCTGATAACAGACAGTGTATATAATATTTACATTGAATATTACTTCCTCTACAGGTTTCTACAACAACAACTGTATATAATAACTATTAAGCTTGAACAGTCTGATTAGCTTACAGGGTATTTTTTAGTCGTTGCCTTAAGTAAGTCTCATCAAGAAATATTCTTTTGTCTTCTCTATACAAATGAGTTATAGTGCCATTTGAATCTAGATAACATTCGTGTCTAGTAGGAGTACAGAAAACTTATAATAGATAAAAGAATTCTTAAATAGCAAGCTCTGATATTTAGATAAAATGATTTAAGGAGAATACAAAAATGTTATTCAAAAAAGAATTATGATTGAAGTTTCTTAATTCTCTTCTTAGCCAATAAATATTCTAAGAATCTTGAATGCCTGATAGGAATATAACCTGTGATATCACTGCAGTGTATTAAAGCAATTCAATTTGGGTTCTGCTAACCCAAATATCTGGTCGTTGCTCGTAATTCGTATTTATTTAGTGGAAATGACATATGTATGTATAAATACTTGACGACAACTTTACGAAGCGCTCAGGCTGAAATCTGTCGCAATTTCTTGATTTCTAGCACAACTTTTATATTTATTTTGTTGCCGTTGTTGCTGTTGGTCTTTATTTTTTGTTGCTGTGTTAGTTAGTTGACAGCCTGTGGCTGTGGCAAGTTGGTTTCCTGGTTTGCTGGTTTCCTGGTCTGCCAGCATGTCCAACCAGAGACGAAGTACTTGCCAAGTTCATAAAATATTCAGCTGCACTTTGGCACACCAAGCAGAAGAGTAAAACTGGCGCTAAGAAGTTGCCGGCAATCATGTAACGAGTATTTGCCGAGCAGCACCTTGACTCAAGTGCCGTCCAGCCACTTCCTGGATGGGGGCTACAGGATGCAGGCAGGCCGGAAGTGAAAATCGTTGCATTGCCAAATGGCAGATTAAAACGGTGTTAAGTTGCCTCCGCCGCAACTGGCAACAGCCGCAACAGCCAAGTGCAGCCAGCCGTCTTCCACGTAGCGAACTGAATAAGCTGCTCACGCGGAATAAACGAGGGTCTTTCGAATAGTTAGGCAGGCAGTGCATCAGTTGAGCTCTTGGGGTGCCCAAATGCAGCTCAGTAATTGCTTGCGTTAAATGAAAGCTTGGCATTACGAACAAATAACATTTCAAATAGATGTCATTCACATAATTCGCATGCAAATGCCTAACGCCGGCGTTGCATAGAAATCGAGTTGAGGGCGCATCGAGGGGCATCGAGCAGTAACTGGCGACAGCAACACCTTCAGCAGCATCTGCCACAAGCAGCACAATGTTGTTGAAGGACATGCACTGGAAAACATGAAGCACCAACAACAGCAACAGCAACTACAACAACAACAACGATAAGGACAACATGAATGCAAAACGTCGTCGGCATTCGGTTGTGTAAACATTTTAATTTCTGGTGCAAACAAATGCGCAGCAACCGCAGTCTTAGCTGTGCAGCATCAAAGCCCCATCTCTTTCGTCTTGCCCCGCCTGTTGGCAGCACCAAAACAACATGGTCCATGTCCATGTGGACCATGGCCGTCCAATCCCACTGCATTGTTCCTCTCGATTTCTATCTGCGTATGTGTGTGTGTGTGTGTGTGTGTGTGTGCTTAGGATGCTTGCAGGCGGACATCAAGGCGATGATTGCCAATATGTGGACTGTGGCTAACCGCATTTGATTTTCCAACTTCAATTCCAATGAAGTAGCAAAACTGAAATCGAAAAATTGCACTGGCGGTTAGAGTAATTAAGCAAAGAGGAGCGCTCTGAGCAAAGCACTAATCCGATTGTCGACTATTTCTATTAAGAAAGCTTAGCATCCACTTAGAACTGATCTAGAACTCTTACTGCTGGCTATGTTAATTTCTTTTTAAATTATCGCCAAGCCCTGACTCACGCTATCATCGCTAGCTGGCAAGCAGGCTCAGTTTATGAAATCTAAGCTTTTTGTACACTTTAGCTGCAGTCCCCAAACGCCGTTTAGCTGACACCCACTCACACACACACACACAACAAGCACACACACGTTCTGCATTCTGCTAGTAGGAATATATTTTTGTTCAGTTTATGGCCTTTTCTGCTGCCACCAACAAACCCGCCCCGCCACACGCCTCATGAACCATTACTGCACTTGCGAAATGTAAAAAAAAATGGGAAAAAAACAGCGAAAAGCAACTGAAAAACCGCATTTAGTTTCAACAAAAACTCACACATACTATTATGTTTATTTGTGTATAGCCATACATATAATATATATAATATGCATATACATACATACATACATACATATATATATATATTCATATTCATGGAAGCAGGCATGCTTTTTGTGTATAGAATGGCAGATATGCATTTCAAGGATACAGTTACAAAGCGAAATGGCTCGCAGAGAGTCCTGTTGCAGTTCTCCAACAAAAAGATGAAAGTTTATTTTCCATTTTGTACACTTCGCGCAATTAATTTTACAAACATTCAAATTTACCAAGAGAGATGATGAAAAAAAGGAAATCATAAAAGCAAAACATTTGGCGTTCGCCTTCATCCGCCTGACAGTTTATTATTTTTAATGAGGCATATTATACGAGTAATCAGGCGGAAAAACTGCACACCATTTCCATTCGCTCGTGTCGGAAACGCCTGTTGGAAGCGGTTGCCATTCAACGTTGATTTTGACAGCAATAATAATAATAAAAAAAACAATTTTTAAAAATAAATAAAAAATATGCCAAAAATAAATAAATAAATCAGTGAATAAATGACACTTTCATTAAAATATTTATAAATAAACTCGTGCATAATGCATCTGTAATCCTCTGCCAGCTGGCTATGTAGTTCATGGGGTTGCATTCATGGATGAAAATATGTTAAGGTCGCAGCGTATCATGCCAGATATTGTTGCGGGGAGCAGAGCTTGCTTTTCCATGCAAATCCTAATTTTTTGTTCACTTCAGCTGGGTCAATGCCACCCATAAAGAATATGAAAAATATAATTATTTCTTTTGTTTTTATATTGAAAACTGTGACAGATAAGAAGAGAAAAGTTAAATTAGAAAAAAATAAAACAAAGAAAGTGAATGAAGACTTGTTTCATTAAACTGTGAGCAGTTGGGAGCGTATAACAACTAATGAGGGCATCGATCTTATAAAATATTAGAGATAGAATAGTATGTCTAGTCTTGTCTAGTGACCATACTATTATCCAGTCAAGTCTTCAACAATTGTCCAAGTTAATTTGCCGTAAGCTAAATAATGAATAAATTAATATGTATAAATAGTTATTTAAAGTTAGTTGACTGGCCTTATACTTCACTTCACACAGAACAGACTCGAGATGAAAAGCTACACAGTCTCGTTAGTTATTTATATGACATATGTATGGTAGGACATTAAAGGATATTTACCTTGGGCAGACGGGCGCACTGGGAGTGCCTAGACTGCAGCATAGAACTGTGTGTTGCCTGGCCAAAAGTTTCACACCATAAATTAATTCTAAATGTGGCATTAGGTCTTTAGGAGAGAATACAATGACATTTATTATAATTTAGCATAAACGAAGCAGCAAACGAGGAGCATTGGGAGGCCAAACAGGTTCAGGGAAAGAAAAATATATGCCCAATATATTAAGATGTCTGTGATAAGTACACTGTCAGAAAAGACGAAGAAGTACCCAAAGAATTGAGCTTAAAGCTTGAATTTAACTTTCGCTGTCAGTAATTAGGACCAAGTGTCCTTTGATAATACAGTTGGGGAACATTGTTGGACGTGGCTTACATAATTTCTTGCAGTGTAGCTATTTCCTCTGACTCCATGCTTGATGTAGGTACATAAAACGGAATATAATATGACCGTTAACATGACCCCCACCCACACGTAGTAGTCAGGAGCCTTCTGCAATTTGATCTTGTACAAACAATTCGAGTTCGGGTCAAAGACAAAACCAACTCAAAGCACGACCCGTGGCTAAGTCTATGGCATCTTAGATGTGGCACGACCGGCGTGTTGAGTCCTGTGCAGGACGTGTGGCCTCTGCGACTATTATCCTTTGACCACTGTCGTGCTACTAACCTTAACCATAAATTGGCTAAATAGCCACGCAACATGCCAGCGCCTGACAGCGGAGTAAACTACGCCTGACCGCCAATGTGAATGTCGACTATGCAGGCAGGCGGCTGTGTGTGAGTGTGTGTGTGTGAGTGTTGGTTATGTGTGCTGTGTGTAGTGTAGTGTTGTGTATGTGCGTGGGGCCCCAATCAATTTATCACTTGAACAAGGACAGACCAGCCGCTTGCACTGTATGTCCTCTGCGGATGCGGCTCGGACTCTGGTCTTTTTGGCAGTCCGCTTTCGGCTGTGGCCATTGCAGTAGAGAAAAATATAATTTTGCCACCCATTAGAACATTTATAAACAAAGGGTATTAGTGCCAAGCGCATGTCCACAGCGGTCGCTGGTCAAGCGATTACTGGAATGAGAGAGTGTGGGGCAGCGCCGCTCCACTCACACATGTGAAAGGTATTAGGGCGCACGTTATGGGGCTCATTGAATGTGTCGCCAAAAGATTTAATGGAGCATGGCGCCTGGCCATAGGTGAAATATGCAATAGAAATGTATTTAAGCAGCACCAGGCAGAAAAGAGAGAGAGAGGTTGATAGAGCTCTGGCAGGACATGGACCCCGCATGACCGCTGACCAAACACACAATAAATCATCAATGTGTCCGGCGTGCTGGCATTTGGTTTATTGATATTGTAGTCATAGTATTACATATCCTTGTTTATCCTGTCACCAGCCCCTAACGCCGCCCACACATAAATATTAATCATATTTTATACGCTCTCCCTGGAAATTGATCATGTGTGGAAAAGTTTTTGCACAACTTATTGACTTGCAGCTGCGTCACGCAACAGAAGCCAAAGCGAAAACTTTCTGCACTTTTGCGGAAGGATAACAGTGCCGAAAGTCCTGCCCATGGCCAAATTATGTTAATTTACTGAAAAGATAGTTCAATAAACTTTCTAGCTGCTGCTGCTACAAGCACGACTCATAACTAATGCAAAGATAGTTATTAGCGAGCTGTCTGGCCTTGTTGGCTTGTTGGTTGGCTTTCAGATTGAGTATACGCCGTATCGGCCGTATCAGCCGGACGGAAATGGTCGGTTTCTGCTGCCAGGCTGCATGCCACATGGGTCACATATCAAATCGCATTTTGAGGCATTTAGACGGGGCGAAAAACGACTGCAACAAATCAACTAAGTGAATGCCGAGTGGCTGGCCATGCCAGTTAGCTGCTTGACAAATTGCCACTCAGCTTTATGGCCAGCTAAAGGCGACAGCAGGAGCCATAGCTGTAGCCGTAGCTGTAGCCGTAGCTGTATGGGAGGTAGGTGTTGCAAGACGTTGTTTATTTGGTTTTCATGTCGCGCATGTTAAATGCAAATTATTCAAAATGCTTGCGAAAAGCCAACTCCGGCAGCCTGTCCGGACGGACACACACATTCACACATTCGCACATGTCCTGCACGTTGACCTTTTTAGCAATCCGGCAACGCCGTCATTGGAGCGTGTAATTTGTGACATTTTGTTTTGCTCAGCTACGTTTTAACAAATAAGCTTCACGCGATTATGCAAATTTGTGAATAGTGTTCACTCTTCTCTTAACTACGTACAATGCAGTGCAGAGCAATGGGCCCGGCGCCTGCCTGTGGCCCAGATTTGGGCTATGCGCCCCCCACACGAAAAGGTCACTTCACCGTAGCTCTTCTTCCCTTTGGGCAACAGAGATTTGTATGAATAAATTAGATTTCACTTATTGTACGAATGGCATGCAATAAGCACACCAAGTTTATTTTCATGAACTCTGAGCTGATAGCACAAAGTGCCAAAGGCACAAATTTCAAATTTAAGACTGAAACATTTTAGCGAAAAGTAGATTAACTTTATGCACTTGTGCAGCGAATATAATCCTGCCTAATTTGAGAAGCCCCATTAAGTATCTGTGAATAAATTATTGCTAACTCGCGTAATGGAATTGTTAAATTTGATTATTCTATTTGATTGAGTTGTATTGCAATCCAAATGCAATATATACTAGCTGAAGCTTGAATAGTTGCGGCATGTCTTGAGTCAACATTAACAGTTGGCAGCTTATAGATTTGAATGTTTGATTGATAGATATCTAATTAGAGCTAGTAAATGTTATATACAGGCATATGTCGTTGAAGCTTACAGTTTTCTAATTCTGTTTAATTTGTTGTTATTGCTTCGAACTGTTGCTAAAGTATTGGAGAGAGACTGGCTGAGACAGCTGGTATTATGCGAGTGAGTTTACCTTTTAGTTATTTATCCTTTAATTCTCACTGCGAGTAGTATCTGTAAGGTTCAGAACGGGTTCTTCAACATCTTATCTGCACTTTAAAGAAAAATTGTATAATTTCTATAAGAAATTCTAAGACTATACAAACTTCAGTTGATGTGCACGATTCAAATATAAATATGAGTTGACTTAACACAATCCTATAATAACACTTGAGATATTGCCCTTTGAACTTTCGCATAGCTTAAGCATTATTCTCTTTAAAAATAAACTTGGAAAGTAAATTGTTTGTTTTAATAATGCCCGTCTGTCATTTAAGCATAATCTTTTTGTGCAACCGCAAACGTGTCTGCATGATCTGAGCAGACGACCGGGGCCATGTGTATTATGTGCATTTGATATATTTCTTAATAAAAATATAACGCAAGTCCAACAATGCCACATGGCTGCAAGGCGTGGCAGTGGGCGGGGGCAGCTCATGTGTCGCCAACTGAAATGAGAAATGATCAAAGTGAGTGTTTGGCTGGAAAAGTGCAGATGCTGCAAAAAAGAAAGCAGCAGTGCCAGCTGCTGCCCACATACAGAGTGTGAGTACGTGTGAGTGAGTGTGTGTTCGTAGTTGTCCAAGGGTGCCAACTGGGACATCATCAGTTGCTACTTGCAATATGCAGCAGATCCAGGCAGCTGTGTGTGTGTGAGTGTGTGTGTGTGTGTGAGTGGGTGTGCGTGGACTGTCTGTCCACTCAGTTAATGCGCAGCAAAACTGCAACAGCAGCAAGCAAGGCGGATGCCCATCTGTTGCAGTCAAAGTAATCAGCCAAGTTAGCCAACTGGGAGTAGCATGTTTGTGTGTGTGAGTGTGTGTGTGTGTGTGAGCAGCTTTACCAAGTAATTAGTTGTTGTGCATTGATTTTTACGCGACGCCGCCTTCTGCTGTTGCTGCTGCTGCCTAATTCGGCTTGACAAATTGTTAATACGTCAAAGCGCCGACAACACCAACAACAACACCAACAACAACAACAACAACAACAACAACAACAGCAACGCATAGAAATGATAAAGAATAAAGCCATATAGCGATTGATGACAAAGCTGTCGCCGTCGGCAGAAGCCAACAGAATTTATGGTAATAAAAGCAGTAGACATGGCTTTGTCTCTGGGCGGAGTGTGTGTGTGTGTGTGGAATTGTGTATGATTGTCTAAAATACGCCTTGATTAAGAGTAAGCGAGTCTGTGTGTGTATGTGTGTGTGTGTGTGTGCAGACACAGCTCATTGGCATAAGGCGCCAGGACAAGCCTCGTCAGCATTCAGAGAAATCATAAAATGCGTATACGCCGCGTATGCCTGGCGCATAAATCATTTTAACACCAAAGGGAAAGATCCAGCACGAATGCCAGCACATTTGGCACTGGGCAGGTGCTCGTGTATTTACATATAAATTGCCAGCTCACACACCCACGTCTCTTTACACACACACTCACACTCACACTCACAGTGAATGCGCCTGTTTATAACACTCGAAGCAATTACTTAAACGCAAATGATGCAAGCACTTGCCTCGCGACTTTTTGAATGGTGTCGTCGGTTTATTTAGTAGATTTATATATATATATAAATATGCATGCTTGTGTGTGTATATATATTTAAATACTTTTTATCTCTTTGGTTCAGCATACTAAAACGTGATATTAAAAGCGCTTAAGTTGTGCGCTTTTACAAAAGTCGTTTGGCATTCTCGCATGAGAGTTTATAAATTTAAGAAGCTTTTAAAAGATTATAGTCTTAGGAAAGTGAACGTATTTTAATAAAAATAAAAATTATTAAATAAAAAATTCAATAAATAAATAAACATAGTAAAAACATATGCATATAAACATTTAAATTCGGCCAATATAAGACTCAATCGATTAAAACTTAAAGATAATGGAGAATTTTTCGAATAAATTGATTTGAATGAATTGACTAGCTGTAAACCGTCAATAATGAGCCCAATTTATAGCTCATCTGCAGAAAAATGGGCATGTTCCAGCATCTGGTATTAGTCAAATGGCAAATAAAGAACGAAACAATAGAAGTGCTCAAAACATATAGAAAAAATGCAATAAAATCAAGCGCTGGGCAATCTGGCAACGCAGCGAGCTATAAATTAAATGCAGCTGCTACAAATTGTAATTATTTTTTTTACTGCTGTTACAATCGAATCGCTGTTTGTTGTCTTCGCTGTGGACTTTATGGGTTAATGGAAACATAATTAACACAGCTGTGAGCTCGCCTGATGCGCTGTCCGCGGGTTTTGAACTAGCGTATTCACCCCGTTCTGTCAGCTTTCAGCTTTTTCTTTTACTCCTTTTATTGTTCTGCTACAATTTGTATTTGATATTTTGCATTTCACTTTGTTAGTTTTGTTTTTTTTTTTTTTTCATTTTACCTGCTACAATTTGTGCAGCTGGATGGCAAAATTTAATTTGTTTTGCACACTTTCTAGAGGCGTCTGTGTGTCATGCATTTTTACACCTTAATTTGCAGCTAATTTGCATTTTATATATGAGAATTTTCGCTCGTTGCGCAATTCCAGTGGCATTTACAGCTGTCTCCGTTCCCATTTTGCCCTAGCAGCTACCTTGCATTGTGGAAATTGTTAGAAAATTTAGAAAATGCAATAGTATCATTTTCATTATTCATGCAAATGCTAACAATTTAATAAGGACAATAGCAAAACACATTAAATATTACCCAAAGAACTTGGCGGACATTAGATAAAAATATATATAATATTTAAGAAAAATATGCATTTAATAATATTGCCATAATTGTAGAGAAAAATAAAGTAAACAAAATATTCCATTGACATTTGACTATTATTATTATATTTATGTTTATCCGAATTGAACAACAATGATAAATTATTTTATATTTTTACAAATAATTTCAAGTAAATACTCATAAATTAGGCACTACATACAATTGAAATACTCGTCTGACAGATTATGTACAATCGTATATAATTATGAACTTAATTAATTGCAAACAATTTGAAACGGAACGGAATTAATTAATTAGGCTACATTAAAACATTAATCTTTAAGCGTTAACCTAGAACTGAACCGCATCGAATTGTGTTTTCATTTTCTTTTTATTTATTTATTTCTTTATTTATTAATTTTCTTTTTTGTACTCGACGATTATTTGAAAAATGCTTTTGAAATGAATTCGGGTTCGAATGGGTTCATTTCATTTGATTTCATGACTAGCTAATACATATACAAACACGCCTGTTGGGTCTAAAAATATGATTTCCATTTGGTAAACGGTTAACAGGACGGCAAACGAGCTACTGGCGAGCAATCATCCTCTTAAGGCCCCTATGATGCACAGCTAATCATACTGGTAGGTACAGTCTAGAGACATCCGTTGCCCCAGCAGCCACACCATGGTATCTTGCCGCCCGTGTGGGAGCTGATGGAGATCTTGCGACGATTGGAACGCATGCTGAAGCTGGTCGAAGATTCGCGCGAGGAGCCAAAGCTATTCGAATTTCGATCGGATTGGGAGGTGACCGTCTCGTGGTTGCTGTCCTGGTGGGAATGGTGGCTGTGGTGCGGATTGCTGCTGATCAGGCTGCTGTGCTGATGGTGGTGCGTATGGTGATGATGATGCCCACCATTACCAGCAGTAGCTCCTCCGCTCGAGCCGCTTATGCGATGGCCACTGTGCACGGTGCCCTCCGAGTGTCGGCGTGAGCACTTTGTGCGGCTGACCGTGGCCGTCATGGGTGCCGGATCGCTGCTCTCCTTTCTGTGATGATGGTGGTGTGTGGTGCTGGGCGGTGCGGAGGCTGTAGTTGCCACCTCCGCTGGCCCAGCTGTCATTGTATTGCTGTTAATGCAACGGCGCAAGGAATGTGGGGAACTGGGCGTGCTGTGGCTTATCTGCCGGAAGGCCTTAATGCTGGGATGGATGAGTACGCCGCTCGCGGCGCTGGTCAGGTCGCCACAGCTGGCCGTCGTTGTGGGTACTGCGCCTGCAGTAGTGTCCAATCCGCCATTTGCCAGCGGCTGCTCCTCGCCACAGACTATGGAAACACGCCGTGCCTTACGCTTGGCTGCATCCTCCTCCTGCCAAAAGAATAAAAATCAAACATGAACTTTCTATAAGCAAACTCTATTCTCTTGAATGTCACCTCATTGGCCAGCCCAGAATCCGCTGGCTCATCGCTTGTGCACTCCACGTCCAGGGATCGCGTCAGCTGTGTTGGCGCGGACCGAAAGATGGCTCTTTTGGCCGCGGCCGTTGCCAGAGATTTGTACAGATGGCTTTTATTTGGCGAGAGTCCGACTGGCGGCGGTGGTGGCGGCTCCGTGGGCATCGACACTGGCGGTGGACGGCGTGCCGGCGGCAATGGCGGCGGTGGTTTGGCAGGTAAGCTGGGCTTAACGGCCAGGGGTGGCTTTTGGCCTGACGGCGACTGCGGCATGGTAGCTGCCTGGTTGAGCTGTTCGAAGCCCAGATAACTGCACTTCTCTGGAAACGGAGCCATTGGATCGGGCATATGCGGCGCCGGACTATCCGTGTGCTCACGCTCCAGTGACCGGGTGCGACTGGACAACTTGTGGCTGCTATTTGAATCGGAGGTGTTGCTGGCAGTCACAGCGGCTGTTGGCGTGCTGCTGGTTGCATTCGAAATTGTTGGATTTGTGCCGTCATATTGCAAATAGAGATTCATCTCTGAGCGATAGGGTTTACTTCTCTCCTTGTCATTGTTATTGCCTATGAGATTATCGCGTGACTTACTCTTCTCTAGCTGTATGGCCAGTATGTCGCCCGAAATTGTCTGTATGTCGTTAAGCAGAGACTCCAAATTCACGGAATCCGTCTGAGTGGAGGTAAAAAGTATATTTAGTTGGTGGATTGTTAATATATGTATATATATAATACATTTATATAACATTCAAGTAGAGCGCAATGCTTGAGTTATGGAAATATAACCCATGTGGGCAGACAAACATTTGAAACATTTAGTTGTCAAATAATGAAAACAGTAAATGATTTTGATTTTTAACTAACATTTAACTAGACAATTATGGACATAAGATAAAGACATATCATATTAATGAATAGGGAAATTGCTAGGAGTATACAAATCAAACCAATTCATTAAGTCTTTTCTATGAATTTTATCATATTGGGGAATGTAAGGCATAGGCATGTATTGAATACAAATTGATATTCAGGATGACAAAAAGAAAATTCAAATTTAACTTTCAACTATTCAAACAGATATGGAAAGTGAAAAGGGTTTGATATAGAGTATATAAACTAGAGATATTGAGTATATAAATCATTGAATCAATAAATGAAATTGGAATTATAAAAAAAATTTAAATACTAAGGCATAGTCAATTTGAATATATACTGATTCAAAGGATGACAGGATTTATGATACACAAACACTTAATAGAATGAACTATAAATTACAAGTATTTCATATAGCTACCTATATGAAACCATACGAATACAAATAGAAACTTCATTAACTACAATGTGATATTCATTGAAAAGTAAATGAAATTCTTGAATTGGGAAAGCTAAGAAGCCAATGACTGTGGGCTGATCCGCATAACAGATCCCCTCACCTGACTGCCAATGTCAACGATGCTCGATGCTGTGGACAAGGCGGTGATTGGCTGGCAGCTGGCTGCAGAAGCGGTTAGCTTTAAGCTCTGACGCAGCGGCGATGTGGTTGCTTTTGTGGTGTTTATTGTGACTGTCATCAGGGGCTGGGTCAGGGCATTGGCCGAGATGCAGCTGCTGTGGCAGCCCTTTTGTGCGGTGGCGTAGACCGGAGTTACGCAGCGGGTCAGGGGCAGCGGAGAGGGCGGCGCTGAAGCCGATTTGGCAGCGGCCGAGGCCGAGGCCGAGGCAGCGGCAGCGGCAGCTAGCGCAGCGGTATAAATATCAACCACGCTGCCGCCACAGACGTTCGACTCACCACCACCGCCAACACCCAAGCCAACGGCAGCGGCCACATTTACGACCGCCCGATGTAGCGCGCAATGCTGGTGCGGCTGCTGCTGGGGAAGGAGGTTGGGTTGTGGTGTGGGCGGCTGCTGGCCATGGCGCTGGCGGTGCTGGTGGCACGGCTGGTGGTGCAGCTGGCAATGCGAGTGCGGGCGATGTCGCGGACTTACTTGTGGTGAGAGCCGTGGTCCGGGCCGCTGATATGGTGTCGCCAGCGCGTTGTTCACAAATATATCAGGGGGATCACGCATCGGAGCTGGCACCTCTGGCTGAAGAGGCGGTGGTGGCGAGCCCGGTGGCTGCATATCCCCTCCCCGATTGGCAAGCTCCGTGTTGAGCTTGAGGCGCGGCTTAATGGGAGCAAAGAAGTGCTTGGGGCTATTGAGCGCTTGTTGCGTGGCATTTGTCGTAATGGCTACGGTTTCTATATTACCGCCAACTCCGTTCGTGGTTGGCACATTCAGCGCTATCTTGGGCATCGCTTGCAGCGTGGATGTGGGCACAAAGGTCGTCAGCGGTACGGGTGGCGGTGACCTAGATGGCGACGATGTGTTCGAATATTTGCGCTGTGAGAAGGGCGATTGCAAATTGTAGTCCCAGCCATTCGTATGCTTCATGGTCTTGCCGGTTGTGGTGCTCGAGCTGGTGCCCAGCTCAGGTGTGGGCGTCAGCACTGCTTGCAATCGAAAGGGATGTCAGTTCAGAGAACATTTGTAGCAAGGCTGTACTCACCCGTATTGTGGCCCTGATGATGGGCCAGGATGTTCTCAAAGTATGAAAGCGGCGGCACCATCGCCTGCAAATCGTTTAGCTGATTGGCTACCAGCTCGATGGGAGTTAGAGGTGTCAGAGGGCCAACCAAGCTGGGCAGCGTGCTCTGCGAGCCATTGAGATCAGGTGTACATATCATTAGATGCTCCGGCTGCTGGGCCTGCAGCATTTCCGGATTGCTAAGCGTCTCCTCCGACACCACAGACAGATGGTCAAAGTGCATGGGCTGATTATCCGGTTTGGCTGACGCATTGTTTTCAACAGGCTGCACTTGGGGCTCCTCCGGTGGCAGTGGCTGTTTGATTGGTACACAGGAACCACCACGCTCCTGACAGCACTCGTCGCTGCAGTGGCCATCATCCTCGCAGCGACACGTATCACATGATTCGGAGTCCTGCATGGCAGCAAGCTTAAGTACTTAAAGAGCAACTTTACAGACGTTTTAGACTTTCCACTTACATCACTGTTTCCATCACAACCTGCGCTGCCTCTGCCACCGCTGCAGTGACGTCCGCTGCCCCCGCTGCCGCGACATCCGCCGTACTCGTGCTCGCTCAGCTTCGCCTTGAAGCGCTTGTTCAGCCGATCGCATTCATCGCGCAGCGACCAAATCTCACGTCGCAGGTGTTCATTTTCGCGACGCAATCGCTTGATATCCGATTGGCCTGTAACAAAAATTAACCGATTAATCAATCTGAAAGTTATATATATTTGTTTTTATCTTAAGCTAAGACTATAATCACATTGTTTACATTCCTTTGGCCTATGTTTTGTCAACGAAAACAATCCATATATCCAAAATATATATATATATATCTATAGACAAAGCAAATTTCGTCTAGCTGTATCTATATATTCTTATTTTTATATTTTTAGTTTACACTTTATTTTTTTTTGCATTTCTAATGTGTTTTTAATTGGACTCTTGGATTATGATTATTTCGTTTCCTGTTTAAAATCAAATATATATATCTATATGTTTATACTACAGATATGTATATCTATTTTAGGCATTTTTTCTAATGATATATACCTCGCTCGACTTCCGCATTTATGTTGATTGTGCGCAACCTGAGCTCCTCATTTTCATATATCATGCCACGTGATGACTTTCTGTCCAATCTGTAATTATTCAAAGTGATATTAGAACAAAGTTTATGTAATAATAAGAGAGTGTCTCTAGTCTTAATAATATTGCCTTTCATCTGTTAGGGGCTGCCATTGTGAACGACGGCCCGTCAGCATTATACTTATTTAAAGTAAATATGTACTCTGGTATCTGAAATATATATCTTATCAGCTATATTGTATTTGAATTGGTAGATGATGCCTCAACGACTGCTGTAGGTCAACTGAATAGGGTAGACTCTATGCGTTTTGCCCAATAATTAGGCATTCCTCTCCGTCTGTATTTCTGGGCTTTCAACACTCGCCGTGCATAAATAAATAATATGAAAGCGACGTAGACAAATAAATATATATACAAATGATATTTTTCACGCATATACAAAATTTACCAAAAGACCCAACATTTATAAGAAAAAAAAAACATATCGACCAATAAACTGGAGGTGATGGGCCCCATCTAGCTGGCAAAGGAGAAAAAAGAACGCAAACAAACTATAAATTACATAGATTTCAAAAACATAAATTCGTCTTTGTATATATAATATGGGATGCTGAGAAATTGCGCCTTGAAGAGTATACCTTAATTTGATATTTCGCGATTTGCATTTAGAACGATTTGCCCAGCACCATTTGCCTCCAATCAAATTAAATCAATTAAAAGCTATGCTCAAATCCCAAATGATCCATAAAAAATCCTCCTCAAATTTTCCATAACTTACGCTTTTTTATGTATTTCAAAGCAGATATGCGCGTGAATTTATTTTTGACACTGTTGTCTGAACAATTTTGAAAAACTGCCGACCTGTTGGACTAAATGCCATCGAGCTAAGCACGTTGACACCCTGTAAACGATGCGCGTTGAATGGGCATATATATTTAATACTTATGCTAGATTCATTATTTTCATGTATGAATATTTTTAGCCTTTGTTTAGCTCACACTTTTGCTACTCAGGTCAAAGGGAAAAGCTACATCAACTTAAGTTTTCTTTATAGGGTATGTTATAGTATATTATTATGAGCTTCAATATTTTGTCGTTTTGGAAGCAAGACATTTTTTTTGGCAAGCTTATCAAAATAAGAAATATATGTAAAAAATAAATGTTTCGAAATTGTTTAGAATAGAAAACATTATGAAAGGTGTAATACCCTAGAAAAAACCTTTAAATTTAGGAATTTACCAAGAAAATACAAATAAGACAGCTAAAATTGCTTATCGAATAATGACAACTAAAATTGATTATCGAATAATGAGCTCTTACTATGTGAAAAAAATAAAATATTAAATTATCATTTTTTTTTTAGAATTTTTTAATGAAATGCTTTTAAAATTCCATATAAATATAATAAAATAATATATGTTTGCTTAAAAATATATTTAAATTTGTATAACTTATATCAAAGTTTATTTAAAATCAAACATAAGAACGATAATAGAATCCCATGCTCATGAGTAGTTCACAGCTCACGTGAACTAGTACTGATTCCGCACATGAACCATCAACGATTCAGCCCTGGATACGAGAATCTATTTTTGACTTGCGTGTAAGAGCGTGCGGAGGCGTATGCGTGAGCAAAACGTGGGAATACACAATTAAATCGATAAATGTATGATCGATAGAAGGCGTAGCGCTTGGCATTTTTATTCATAAAATGCGCTGTTTATCTGTATGTATGTATGTGGAACGTAATGAAAACAATCGTTTGGATTGTGATTTGCAGTGAGATGGGAGGTAAACAGATTCATATTGCGAGTGTGTTTGCGTGAAACGTGTAAAATCAACTTGGACAATGTACATGACTCGATGATAAACAATAAACTTTATTTTTAGTTTCTGTTTGAGGCGAGAAATGTTTATTTTACGATCACTAAAGTGTATGGATATTAGAAATTTTAATGACTTTCAATATTAATCGATATATAGGGCACGAGATCCAGATGTTCGTGAACAGAAATAGGTACATGAAACTTGGAATTGGATTTCATATTATCGAATAGCAGGCAAAAACTATGTCAACGAGCTTACTTTGCTGACTTCTCGGAGCGCTTGTTGCTCTTGCGACTGCGTTCATTGTTTGTTCGAGTACTTTTCGCGCCTTTCATTTAATACACACAAAAATATTGGGGTAAATATTTCAAAACTGTGACACAATGTCGTTGGTTTGGCTTCGCAAACATAAATCCGCAAGACGCGTGCTTAACTTTAGACCAAAACTAATTAGCTACACAATTTGTTTACAGTTGTACAACATTTTTTATTGTGTTTTTCATTTTGTTCTTTTTTTTTTTTGTTTTTTGCTTGGTTTTAAGCCATATGAAAAATTAGATAACAAAAGAAAATTCAGCGTTCAGCGCAGCGAAAACGTGAAAAAATGTATTCGTATTGCAATACCGCACGATTCGGCTATGAACAGAAAACTGACAGTTGGGCGAGATCAGTTTTGGCCAAAAACAAACGACTACAACAACACCACAAAGGCAACAAACGAACGCCAACGACTGGCATTGAATGCCGCCAAGAGCAACAAGCTCTGTCCGTGACGGCCACTGGTTCAATTTTTAATAAAAACTAAACTAAAAGAAAAAAAACCAAACAGCCAACAATACGATACGAAAACTGTGAAAAGTTTCATAAAGCAAAGACGGCAGCGGCTAAATCTTTAAGGCACTACCAATATCAACAAATCATCGTTCTCAATGAAAAGCGGGCACTCTGCTCAGAGATTAAATATGAAAAGAAAAACACAGACGTAAAATATCTAAAAGCATAATACAGATGGGAACAATGCTCTCACTCTCTCTATTCTCTGTCTTATTTATATTTATCTCTATTTGTAGGGTTGGACAACGTCAATTGTATACATTATAAAGGTAAGCTATGGGTAAAGGAATCAAGTTTTTATAGATACTATACTTTGATTAAAATATTATTAATCAGAATTGACACAAGATTCGAAGTTTTAAGAATTTAAAAAAAGAAAATTATTAAAAAATAATTGATCTGTGGGAAATTTGAAATAATCATCTGTGCTCCATATTAATTTTTTATATTATTTATATAAATATTCGATAAGGATTTATTTTAATTTTAAAGCTTACACTATATTATAATCAGTTTCAAAAATTATTTAAGTATGTTGTTCAATGCTCAGATATGATATAGTTATTGAGTTATCTAATAAGCTAACACTACGAGGTTAATAAAGTAATACTTATGAATTTTCTCTATTTTCTATAAAACTGAAAGGAAAAGAGTATACAGAAGTATTGGAGCTTGAACTTTTGACGTATGCAGTGAGTTTTTGACTAGAAAAAGCTTTTACGATTAGCTTATGTATATACAAAAATAAAAAAATAAAAAATTATATATAAATAGATATACATATATATATATATATTTATTTATTTATTAAATTTAGCTAAGAAAAAAGCTATAACAATCTGTAAAAATTAAAAAAAAAAAAAACAAATAATAATAATAAGTTGTTTTCATATATATATTTAAAAATTAAAAAAGAAATCCATTTTTTTTTATAATAATCTCAGCCAGAACTTTATAAATATCACGAAATTATTTATGAATTTTATATTGATATAGTTACGCTTAATGTGATTTGCAATTTTAATTTGGTTTCTGCAACTAGTTTAACTGTTTGTCTTGATTACATACCAAATAAATTCAATTTAATCAAGCCATTAATCGGATTGGTTTATAGCTGGAAGTGTTTTTTGTTTTTTGTTTTTTTTTTTTGTTCTGCTCAATTACAATTTGATTACAAGCAGCAAAAAGACAACAAAAATTAATTTATTTTAACAATAAGCAGCAGATAATATAAATTGCCCAGCTGCACCGCAATTTCAATTAATTTTACAGCTCTCTAGCTACTGAGTTAAATAACATTGTAAATTGCTTAACCATTTTTTACTTCGCATTATTTTCGTTATCATTGGCATGCATTGGCCCATGATTAGCTGGATAGCCAGCTGCCAAAGTGTACAAAAATAAGTATCTGAAATGTGTCACGGATGCCGACACTCGCTATAAAGTGGTGCAAAATAAAAGTATCTCGCACCGCCCGCCCACACAAGCACAACCGCAAATAAATCTTACATCAACGTACACATAGACAGACGCGAAAGTACGACTATTTAACCCAACGATCTCTCTGTCAGCTAAGGTCAATAATTCTATGTGGGTTATTGTAAACATACACATACGTGGAAATGTACTTCAAACACATTTCTCTTTAAAAACATAAGACAGATGAAAGCTAATGAAAACTAAATACTTGATCTAAGTGGCTGATTGCTTTCTGCTCATAAACGAACTGATTTCTAAATAATTATCACTCAACTATTAATCTAATATTGTGTAAGCTAACATAATCGATTTTATTTATGATAAACTTAATTTAATAATATTGAATCATAGAAATTATTGAATAACAGTCTGTAACCAAAACATAGACTATACTGTTTTGAAGGCCTATGGCGTTCTGCACTTGGATTGAATTAGCATTTCCAACTGACTCTAACTACTATCACTTCTGTCTGTCTGTGGCAAGTTTCAAGTCAATCTATAGTTGACTTAAAAAGATTTTTTTAAGAATTAAATGGGGATTTTCAAAGGAGGAATATTTCGTTTAGGTACCACAGTTGAAATTATTTTAAAGAGTAATAGCGTTTGTCTTAAACACGGTTTTATTGCACTTAAAAGTTCCAGTATTGCAAAAATTTTTAGACTAGTCATTTTTATTTCGTAGTCTACTCTGATTCGTAGTTACGAAACTTCTTCATAAATTTTGGCCTACATAATAAGTGGCATGAACCTGATCTATAACAAAATCGATCCTATTTTTATTGAAATTCTATACAAATGTTCTCTCTAGTATTCCAAATAGTTATCAATAACATAATGAACATATGTTTTACTTCTATTAATAGATATTCTCTATCAGGTGCTTTCTACACCTGCTCTATACCACCAACTAGACATTTTTTGATATGCTGCCAAATTCATTTAATCTTCTCTATTACGACTACTTTTCAGGTGACCCTCGCTACATATTAGTTCAGTTTAAGCATGAAAAAAAAGCTAAAGTTCACAGAGCCTATCATAAATAATATTTTTTCACATTCATTTATGTATTTCGTTATGCTAATTTGTGAATTTAAATTATAAGCCATTAAAAAATTAACAGAGGTTACGTGAGCCAATTAATAATCAACACAAAAAACGTATTTAATATTAATGTTTTTGTTTTTTGCTTTTTGTATTATATTATTTTAGTATATTTATATATAAATAAGTTTGTATATTTTCCGAACTCGTGCCAATTTGTTGCTGGTCTAATTATTGTTGGTGGCTGGCATTGTTTTCTTTGACATAAATTAGACGCAGACAGCTTAATCTAAACCGATAATATTTTAATATTCGTGTTAAGATGCCGATGAAATGTTGCTTTAACAAATTATTGCATTACTTATGAAATGATTTTAATTCTAGGGTATATTCGTTCTTAGTATTCTTTACTTATTTGAAATTTCTGAATACATGAATTTTTTAAAATATTTTTAGTTAAGTTTAAAGTGTACTAAACTCTAATATCCATATAAAACACAACTAAATTCATTCTGGGGTATATTTGTTCTTAGAATTCTTTACGTATTCAAAATTTCATACTGTAGAAATTTTATAGAATATTTTTTATAAATTCTGTTATGTTTAAAGCTTACTAAACTCTCAAATCTAAATAAAAAAAATATATTAAAATTAGTTTGATTTTGCTTACTAATAATAATGTAAATAAATAAAAAATATGGCATTGAAAGAGTTAAACTCCTATAAAAAAACATAAATATTATTATAATAGTATAAGAGATCTTATAGCTAAAATAGAAGCTAACGCGCATGATCCTTAATAAATTCAGAGCTTTTGCAGAGCAAAGCTTTCATACTCTCATTGTTGCTTGCATAGCTTTGCACTGCTTGAAAGCTCACGCGATCACTGATCCGTCAAACGATTGACAGTTCAAATTCAATTCGATTCTTATCAACAATTCATGTACGTTTATAGCTAAAATACATATGTAAAGTTCGATCAGTTACCTGCTATTTAGCTTATAGTGTGCATGACGTCTTCGTTCTCGGAGCATAGTCGTGCGTTAGTTTGCCGCATATGAAAGAAAAACCAGCAAACGAAAAAAAAAAACAAATGCAAAAAGACACATAAAGTACAGAACGAAAGGAAAAACAAAAGAAAAAAATAACAAAAACACAAAAAACAAATCACAATCCAAAAAAAAAAAAAAAAAAAAAAAATGATACAAAAACAGAAAGAACAACAAAAATTTTTCGAGAAAATTATTTTCGTTGTTGTAAATGTGTAAATGTGGGCATGTGATTTTTGTGTTTTGTTCGCTTTTCCTTAGATACGAAAATTTTCTTTTACTTTGTTTATAAATACTCGAGAGCGTGTTTATTTAGATAGAGCCAAAGTGTGTAAGCGCATGTTGAATATTTCGGCACTAAAACAATACAAATAGAGCTCCAAATGAAAACATTTAGAAATGAGATATTTACCAACAGATATTGCGAATTTTACACTGTATTGCAAATAACTTTACCATTTTAAGGTTACAAAAAAAAGAAAGAAAAAGGGAGAAACTTTCCAGACACAAATAAAAATTCTTGTGTGGCATATTAATGACTGCTTTAATATCTTGATGTTCAATGACATTCTCTAGGACCTGTCTGCCCCAAACACAATGCCCAGTCGACCGCATAAATATATATTCATTTATGTATATATGTATATAAGCATATTCATATGGAAATATGTGTGCCTTTCACAACGACAATGCACAAAGGCTTTTTCGAATAGGCTCCTCTGCCCAACAGCACCAACAACAACAACAACAACGACAACGATAACAACAACACCCAAGGGTTTTGGATAGGAACTTGCAAGGCATTTTATTCAAAGGGTCGTAGCAGCATTATCTGTCAAGGCAATTGATTTATCGATCAAGTTGTCAAGTGCTCATTGTCATCATTCAATCAGTATTTACACATGTGTTACAATCGAGACCAGGTCCTTGATTGGAGCACCACATGTGAGCTAATGGAACTGATTTTGTAAGGGTATTTATTATGCATGAAATTAAGAGAATTTGCATTGCAAGCCTCAAATATCTTCCACACAATATAATAATATATAAAGAAAATCAGACTAACTATATCAACAGACAAATAACATTAAAGAGCTGAGCTGCATATTAAAGAAATCATATAATACTCATCAGATTAAAAATAAACAAATCATTTATATTAAGCAAAAGTGTTTTCTATCTGCTGTCTATTTGTTATAAAAATAAACTCTTGGAGAAGTCTCTAGAGTACATTACTTAGTTAATACGAAATATTGTTTACTAAGAATTTTCATATCTGCAAATATTTTTGCGTGTATATAATAATTATATCATAAACTTTTCAATAAAAATTTCTGCAATAGTTTAAATTTTTCTGTTCTATAAAAAATATTTTAAGAATACATAAATTTTTGAGTTGATATACATTCAGTTCTTTGAATTCCCTATATCATTTCAGTTATCATTCAATGTCTGTTCACAATTCAGGGCAGAAATGATAGAGGTAGAGTATCTGTTAGTCGTTTGACTACGATTCATAGCTGTTTATTTATAAACTTACTCAGTATCGTAATAAGAACTCATAAATATAAACACGCGTTTTATTAATTAAATGCTATTTTCGTGGGCTCTTCGATGGCTCGAGCGCAATTAGCGCGCTGTCGATGGGAAAGTGTTCGATTGGATTTATGAAGAATTCCACTTATTAATTTCGGACACTTGCGCATGCTGGGCATACTTTAAATAGGTAGCTCATAAATGTAATTTTAAAAATACATTTCGTACAGCGGCACAGATTGTGGAAGACGTTCGCATGCGTTGACAAAGATACAGATGCAAATGCAAATGCAGCAAAGATACATTTACGGAGTGCCACTGAGTGGGTGGAGGCGGGGGGCGAGCACAGGTTTGAATGCGCACGGAACGGGCCAACGGCGGATACGTTGTGGCCTGGCAGGCACGCGACTTCCAACTGCACCACTGTGTCTGGGGCCAACCACTCGGTCGCATGCCCCACGGTTGAGCGAGAGTGAGAGTGCGTTGCTTTTGTTGTTTGTGTGTTTCATGTTAAATAATTTGCGTATACATTTTATTTGTTGTTGCTTAGACTCAGCCAACACACACACACACACAAGCGCACGCAGGGGCTGTGGGCGGGGCTGGCGTTGCATACGGCATGCCAATTCAGTGACGGAATGTGCGTGCGGCGGCTTCTAGTCAAAATTTACATCCATTCGTTGAACGAACTACAAATTGAGACCACACCAAAAAAAAAAGCCGAAATCAACAATGAACGAATATGAAATACCCTTTTTGCCTTGCATGCGTCAATGCTGGCTGCTGGTATATACCAACAATTAGAATAACATTTGAGTTTTAGAGTCTGCCATTAGCTCCTATATTATATATCCAAAGTTGAATTCATTCTTGTTCCTTTAGACTTTTAAATTAAGTTTCCTCCCCAACCTCTCTTAATAACTCCCAACTCCCAACTCCTGCTATGCCTTACACATTTCATGCCAACTCCTTAACACCCACTGCTATAGAGTATAACAAACCGAAACTTTTTGTGTGCGTGTCAGTCGAAATGTACAGTCGAAATACGAGCAAATAAAGCCCAACAAGATTTTGTATTTGTTTTCGTTAGTGATTTTTCCATGGGCCCATGGGCCCAGTATCTGCTGCATTTGACTTTTGTGGGCCAGGCTCTTTATTTCGTCTAGCACTTGATTTTTTTTTTGCGCAAAAAACTTTTTTGAGATTTGTGCCGAAATGCAGGCACTCATAAGTTCCCATAAAGATCAGTGTAAGCCGCTTTCGAATGGATTTTCTGATGTACGAGCTCTTATTTTAATGGACAACATATGACTGCCATAGTGCAAGGCATTATTAAAGAGGTGCGAACGAAGCGAGGGCGGGGAACTGTCACCTACATTTTGTATAGTTTTAGGCAACATTATCATTAATTTTATAGGTTTTTCCACGACTTGAGCAAGGCGGCCAGGCACTGGATTACAGCGAAGCATAAATAAACAAGTTTACGATCAAAAGTTTCCCAAATGGATTTTGACTATTTTAAAGCATAATTTATGGCTCGCTGCTTTGACATTTCCAGCAGGCAACAGAAAGGCTTAAGAGTATTTATAAATCTCGTTGAATACGCTCCTATATCGTTCTATTTTATAAGGTGTATGCCCCTTACTTAACTTTAAACTCTTTAACAATGTTAAGACTCAACTTATGATGCTTATGATTGATATTAATTTGATTATGATTTGAGTTCTGTTGAGACTATGCCATGACTAATTTGCAAGAAAAATGTTAAAATATTTATATATATAATAGAGAAAGCTAAATTAGATATAATCAGATTATGAGTATATACATATATATCTATATGCATAAATACATAAAACTGTTAAATGTTCCGCTCAATTTGATAAGGAATTTTAATTCTTCACATAAATTTGGTCAAATATATTCCAAGTTGTCGGTTTTATTTATTTTAAATGTGTCAGAATTTTAACTAAATTAGATTCTTGCCAAAGAAATGGTCTGTTTATATCTTGCGGCTGTCTGTGCTGTGGACACATGTCTGGTCTGGTGGAAAGGTGAGTGCGAAGATCAGCGAGAATCTATTTTGGAAACGCACTCACACAAATCAGCCAAAGGCTGAATCACAGCTGTAAAGTTGGCCAACATTCCAGTTGGCCAAAGAGACAGAGGTAGAAAGAGAGAGAGAGTGACTGAGAGAGGGAGAAAGAGGGCGCCATATGCCGACAATTTGGCTGAATGATATTTACAAGTGCGGGCTAACACTCGCTTGGCCTTTGCCTTTATTCATTCCTCCTCGGCCTGTTTTGTAAATAATTTCCAAAATAAAAACAATGCGTCACACCGTTTGGCAGTGCTAATTGAAGCGATCCAACCGAAACACATAAAAGCGGCAAAATATTGCTTCTGTTTGAGGTAAATGAATCTTAAATACCCTTGAAATTCTGATTGACAGCTAGTGAAGACATCAAATGTTTGTATTTAACGTGAGATATTTTAACGTAGCCCATTCGCAAATGAATGAAATTCATTTTGTTGCCTAAGATACCCTAACATTTGGGGTTTACTTCAAATCTCTTCATACGGTTTGGATTTTAGCTTAGTTCAGTCCTTAGATAGTCCAACTATTCATTAAAGCTTACTAATGAGTCAAGAGCAGAGTTAGCCAATTAGTCAGTCGGGATATCAGCCAGGTGAGCCAGATCAATCAATCAATCATAGTATTCAGTGGTAAGTCAGCTCATCAATCAATCAATCAGAGTTAACTTATAATTATATTATATGATTTATATAGATATACGAAATACTGATATAAGTCAACAAGAGCTGAGTCCTTAATACGCTTTTCACTATAGATATATAACTTTTGCAGACATCTGTCATGCCGTAACCAAGTGAATAGAAAAATCAAAATACCCTACATCTGTTGCAGTGCAACGTCATTTTGTTATGTTCAATCAATGTGATTTTCGCGTCGATTTCCTTGTGGGGGCCAGCGATCAAGGTAGCGGAAACGAGATCAATTTAATTACTCAAAAATTATCGTGGCACAAATCGCCAGCCATAAAATCATATACGAAATCGTTTTCGTCGTCGTTGTTGTTGTTGATGTTGTTGTTGTTGAAAATCAACTGGGTGAAAATATTCTGGGTAGCATTTCGGGGGTTCAATGTTCCGATGGCGCTTTTTATGAGTGCAAATGAAATGCAAATAATAATATTTGAAGCGTTTTCAATTTTAATTTCATTCGCTGCTAATTGTACGAGCCAAATTGAAATATGTACTAGGCATAAATATGTTTTCATTAATTGCAATACACATTCAGAGATATATATATATATATATATATATAAATTTGTGAAAAATTTGCATAAAAAAGTGGAAATCGGTTCAATAATATGCGCTCGAATTGAAAAATTTCCTCACTGACCCAGTCGGTCGACAATTTGGGGCCTAAAGCTAGAATAATGTGCTGCCCAATTAAAATGAAATTCAATAAATTTTTTCTTTGATGCTAAAGACAAATTTATGCGACCAAACAAACCATTTGCCAGACGAGGCCGTCATTTAATTAGCCGCATAATAAATTCATTGGAAAAATATATAGGCATATATACATACATACATATATATATATATATATATATATATATATATATACATGTATTTAAAATGATTTCAAGTACATTTTACGGTCTAATTGAAATAAATCTCTGGACTGCAATGCCTTTAAACAATGCTTCACTTTTCCAGCAATTGAAGCTCATTTCGATTTAAAAACAACAAATTATTGCTGGAGTAGGGCAGGTAAAGCATTTTACGGTCCATAAAATAGACAAAATGCAGCTCGGCTTTGTGCATGGAAAACTAGTCTTGGGCAACTTTTACTTAATCTAACTAATTGAGTTAGGCGTAAAATAAAATTTGTATTTTTATTGAGGTTTTTAATGCCATCAAGAAGGTTGAAAAGTTTCTCTCTATTCATAGCTAATTGCTCTGACCAGCTATAAATTATCTTTAGCCGAATTAAATTCTTTACAGATTATTTAGAATTTAGAAGATTACAGCTAATTTAAATTTATAGTGGAATTCTTGGAAGTTAACTAAAACAGATTAAATTAAATTAAATTTGGTGGCAATTACTAAAAATTTAAAATATTTAAAAATAACAATCTGTTGATCGTGTTTGTGCTGGGTAAGTTTTATACTCTAAGCCTTTCTTTAAAATTATGCTTACTTTGCACTTATCAAGCTGCGATCTCATGAAGTATCTATAAGCCTTCGATATATCAAAGGGAGAGTCCTTATGGCTTATATCTTTTCTATGCAAACTTAACTTTAAGTATGTTAGTGCCATAGCATAACTTCTTTTACTGCAAAATCTTTATGCTATTCAAAGTTAATTTGTTTTTAATTTTTTAATAAACTCGTCTTTATTTTAGTGGTAAATAATTGAAATAATTGTGTTTGGCAACTTTGAAGCTTGCAACATTTTTGGCCATAGGCAATAGGCGCTCACAGACTTGGAAAGGAATTTGCGCTGAACTAAGCCAAATAAAGACGCTCGAGTAGCTCACGCAGTAAATGAATAGCAATGAGTGAGTGTATGGATGTGTGTGTGTGTGTGTACATGTTTGTATGCTTAACTATGTTGCAACCTACTTGCTTTCGTTGGCGATGAGCTTTGCGTTGATTTCCGCTGATTGTTGTCGCTGTTGTCGCCGTTGCTGCCGCTCGCCCGTCCGCTAATTAAATTGTCATCCAAAGAAATGCCGTCGAGCCAATGCATGACATTATTTCAATTAGTAGACACTAACACACACTCACGCGCACACACACACACATGGATACATAGATAGAGAGAGAGAGAGAACGCGGGTAAATCACATTTGAAGCGTAAAGAATTGATAATTCGTAAACGTTGACACTTCGTCACAGACACATTCTTCACATAGTGCGCGACTTTTCCACGACAATAATAACTCAATTTTCCGCTTGTTTTTCCCGGCAACAAGTCGTCTGTGTGTGTTGGCTGTTGCCTTCTCCTGCTTTGACTTTTCTATTGCACTTTAGCTGCGCTTTCAACACGCATACGCCCCGTGCGCCCGCATAATTAGCACAATGCACTTTGCTGCAGCTTTTACTCTGTTTTTGTTATTGTTGTTGTTTTACTTTATTAAGGCAAAGATTATTACTTATTTTCAGCTGCACATGTGCTGCGATTGCCTCAACTGCATTTCAATTAAATCAAATAGATATATATATATATATATATGCACTATATTTGTGTATGAAAAAAACTTTACAGCACGACACGATCTTTCGATAATTCGTATCGATTTGTATATTCTATCTGCGACTTGTTGTTGGCACGCTGGCCAGCCGGCTGCTTCTGCTGCCACTGACTGACACGCCGGACGCTGACCAGGCAGTAGCTGCTACTGCCACTGCCACTGCGACTGCGACTGCGGCGGCGACTGCGACTGCGAATGCTACTGTGGCCGCGTCTGTGGCGCATTTCCAATCGCTTCGCACGTTATTGTTTCCATTGTGTTCGATATTTGTATTTTCTTGTACTTTTGTTATTCCTATATATATACATACAAATACATATATATATACATATATATATATATAGATAGTGCTGCCTAAGTCTGTATAAGTTTGCCTCAATTTATTGTAGCTTGTTTTGTTGTTTTGTTTTGTGTTTATTTTATACACATTCGAAATGTTTCTAGTATTACGCTAAAGACGACCATTAGCCGCAAACCCCTTTTGACTGTAGGCCGACAAACCCGCAGACAGTTCGCCTTGTACTCTGGCCAATTTCCTTGCCGACAAGTTGGGACATAAACATGCGAATTAGCATTCGGGTTGAACGCAACTTTCGTCTAGAGCCCACATACCTTGTAATTCTACGTATTCTATGTGGGCATTGTTTAATGATAACTCCAACCTGTTTGATTTCAAATAGTCGGATTAGTCATTGAGGGTGGAACATGAATGATTAAAGATCGGCACAGCATGATTATTCATTCGATTAATTACCCAATGGAATACAAACAAAGTCCGTGTCTAATAATTAAAAATCAATTTGATCGCTTCGACTTTTGTTCGCACTTCATGCTGTGAGCGTGTATGTAAGCCATAAACAAAATACAAACAATAAACAAGTAAGAACGTTGCAGTCGGGCGCTACCGACTGCGGGATACTCATTCACACCCCCACAGATCACACCCATTGCCACGCCCACAATTGGTTTGTACATATATAATTTTTTGGAAATCAATAGAGGAGATCAGCAGTAATATCTGTATATAATTCTGATTTTCTCACTGAGAATCGGAAAAACGTATAGTTTTTCCCAATTTGCCACGCCCCCAGTAGGCGTAGACATATAATTTTTGGCCAGTTCTTAGAAGTAGTGAAGGGTAACGTAAGTGTGAAATTTGGATGCTTACACTCAAAAAATGCGAAAATTACAGGGTATTTTTTAGCCGGGCATACCCCATAAGGGGCGTAAAATTTATTTTTAGCGCATCGATAGAGGAGCTCACCAGTAACTTACCATCCAATTTTGAAGCTTCTAGCTCTAAAACTGTAGGAGCTACAAACTTTTGCGGTTTGCCACGCCCCCTATGGGCGTAGATATATCCGCCATATCTTTTCCAACTTGGGTTGTCAACCCGAGTATATATACCAAGTTTCAAGTCTCTAGCATCAATAGTGCTCAAAATATTACAGAATTTGAAAAATCACTATATAGTCAGATCCGATTTGCCACGCCCCTAGTAGGCGTGGATATATAGATTTTTGGTCGATCTTCATAGGATCGTATCAGTAACCTACGTGCCAAATTTGGGCGTTTTAGCTTTAAAACTGTAGAAGATACAGTTTTACCCGATTTGCCACGCCCCCAATGGGCGTAGATATATCCGCCATAGCTTTTTCAACTTGAGTTGTCAACACAAGTCTACATTCCAAATTGCAACTCTCTAGCACTTCTAGAAGTAGTGTTTCTGAGGTATGGGCAAATGCATTTTCCGATTTGCCACGCCCCTAGTGGGCGTATCGGGAAAATCTTGACACTTTATAATTCGAGGGTATACACGAGTATATATTCCAAATTTCAACTCTCTAGCTTCAAAACTGTGCAAATGGTTTGCGTTCATACGGACAGACGGACAGACGGACGGACAGCGTGACGGACATTGCACAAAACCAATATACTCATTTCACTTTGTGAATGAGTATAAAAATATATTATTCAGTTGAAATTTATGCAATTTAATGGCAAAACCATTTCCAATTCGATTGCTGCTCAGACCATATCTTAAATATTACTTTTATGTTATAAACGTGTAACTTATGACAAGCAAAACATTAAATACTTTCTTGCATGAAACTTGAATAGTTTTTTATTTACTTGACTTAGTTGGTATACCTAGTAGCAAATGTGTGCGTGGAAAAGGGTATGCCAAGGTAGCAGTCAGCTTAAAATAATTTTACTATTGAGTTGCTTTATATTTTAGCAAACAAATATTAAAAAATATAAAATTAAAAAAAAAAATTAATGACAAGAAATATATTAAAAAATAAAAAAATATTAACAATACAAAAAATATTAAAAAAAACATAATATCCAAAAAAAATTTGTTTTGGCTTAATAGGTGATTTTTATAGAAAGTATTACAGGGTATCAAGTTGGTCTGTCACCAGCACGCTTCAAGCATTTCGTTTAAATTTGATGATATGATAGAAAAATATAAAGTTTGTTTAAAAAACATTAAAAAAAATGTATCAAAATAGATACAAAATATAAACTAATTATTTAATTGAGTTATTTTTATACGAATTGATTGATTTTTCAAACAATTTAAAGTATTTCCGTTTTCAATGAACATCTAACCACTGTGCGACATGTCAACGCTTAACGAGTTGACAGCCGTGATTGAAAACCCATTTTTGTAATTTAAAACCAATTGTTAATAAACTGAGCAGCAGCTAGACACAATTGCTTTAAGTTTATTTCAAATAAAATGCACATATATGTATACATATATCTATATATATAAATTATATATATATTATTTTTTCGAAAATTTTAAGTGCGGCCTTCAATTTATCGCTGTGATTTGTTTGCAAATTGATTTATTACACAACAGAGACGTCACTCGGCCTGTCTGCACTTGCGATGCAACGTCAATTGGGCAACTGCAAAATTTGTTTCGTTTCTGACTGCAGTGAATGGAAATCGCTCGCGATATGTATTTTGTTGTTGTTGTTGCTTATTTACATTTCAATCAGAAAGCAGCAGCAGCAGCAGCAGCAGCGTAACACAGGCTATCTCACTCTCACACTGGCCTAGCTATCTGTCAGCATCGATCGCGCCACGCGGCGTATGAGCGATATTTTATTCGCCAGCGCCAATTTTTCGGGACCGTCCGCAACGTTTAAAAGACCGACTTACTCTGCAGCTAACTGCACGGCGCAGCGCTCCAAACAGCTGCTCTTCCAGGCAGCCTCATATGTGTATGTGTTTGTGTGTGAGTGTGTGTGTGGGTGTGCGTAGGCCGTAAATGAGGCGAGACAACGCAGACAACATGAGTTGTTGGAAGAGGAGGTGCTTCTACGTTCCCTTCTATATTCTGTTCTGTTTCATTCTATTTTGTTCTTGCCTACGGCCTATTAGCCCTGCCTACCTACCGCCTACAGTTCCCCCTGCCCGCCGCCAGGCTGTTGTTGTTGGAAAATTAAAAGAATCAAAGGCAACGGCAAAGAGCGAAATTAAGTATTTAGTTGTAGTACAAGCACTCTATATAGTATCTATCGCAGCTAGACATGCATACTGCCTCTTGCATCTTGTAGCACCACAATGAGGTGGCATAGCAGCGGTAAGGGCCGTGAGTGGGGTGTTAGGTGTAGACAGCGGCAGCTACTGTGTGTGTATGTGTGTGGCAATACTTAAATTCACTTGGGCCTAGAGTGGACCAAAGAGCATAAAGAAAAGCTAGGTAAATGAGTTGAGAAATTGAACTATTCAATCAATATATAAACAATTGATATAAGAAATGAATTTGTGGAGAGTAACTCCAATAGAACTGAGAATTTCAATATAACTTTGTTAATACTTTTTATGATTTGTTAATAATATTATGATTGGTAAACTGTTATCATGCCAATCTAATTTATTAATATTATTTACATAAATTTAAATTACATTTAATTGCTGGATAATTGGGTCCACCCTAAAGCAGCCCAGTCGATTTTTGCGTGCAAGCGTCTCAGTGTCTGCGTGTGGGTTTATGTCAAAGCTGAATGAAAGCAGAGTGGAAAATAAAATGTGTAAGAGTCTCATTGCCGTGCCGAGATAAAATGCATTGTTTTCAGGAGGAAGAATGACACAAAAAAAAAGTAATAATTAAAGAAAATATACATAAGGGATGGTGAATGATGTAACGGAAATTGGCCAAGGGGTTGTCAGCCATTATAAATTTAGCAAATTATTGAGTGAAGAAGAAAAATCATAAGAAGGCTAAGAAAATTATAAAAAAGAGATGTTAAAATTGGCTTTATATTTAAATATAAAAGTATTGGTATTAGAATTAAAATATAATAAGGGTAACTCTTATGGACCGCTTTTCTTAAAAGTTTGTGCTGGGTTGGCAACTCTGCCTGGCAATGGATACGCATACATACAACATTTTGTATATGCTGCACATATCTTATTTAGTCTTTTATTATATTACATGCACACACACACACGTCGCTGACTCGTACTTTCGGACGGGCGTAACCCATTTGCTCGGCCTTGCCTCATACCAGCAGCCACGCCCCCTGACATGGCAACAAAGTAACAAGTCGACATGCGCTGCTTCCAGCACTGGCTACAATTAACACGTCATCGATGGACACACACAATCTGAAATCGGGCCTTATCTTATTAGAAACGAGTCTCAACAGACACACACAACTAGCCACAGATACTGGGCCTGGACGACTGCGAGATAAATTATTGCATTCGCAAGGTACCACAAGGAAATGGAAATAAAAATGCATTCGAAGCAATATCTTTTAGGTATACAGCAGCCGAGTCACCCACACAGCTACATACATAAATGTGCATATATAGCTGCAGACAGTAGGGCGTATTCATTCAGTTTGTTTTGGGGACACAGCCAGCGCATAAATTAACCTTTGACGCTGCATTCCCCGTTGGAGGAGTTGCCTGACATGGCCAGACGCTCTGTGTGTATTCCAATTAGTTATAGTGTTACGCATACGCAGCGTGCGCAGACCACAAATTCAATTTATGTACAACAAAAGAGATCGCTTAAAACGCATTGTAATCCAATAACTAAAAGTATAGGGAAATATATAAATGTTTATATGTATAACTTATAGTTTCTCTGAGTTATTGGTTTTGTTTTTTACCTGTCGAAAGTTTTTGGTTTTTTTGAAAGCAATTTGCGAATGGCAACAAGTGCACTCATTGGGGGCAGCTCTTCGTGTGCGGTTAGCATTCAACTTGCCCCACGATGCAGCTGCCTCTGCCTTATACTCCCTCCACTTCTTACTTAGCTTTGATATTCGTTTTATTGAAGTGCTTGGCGAATGCTGAATAGCGAATGGTTATTGAATGAAAGCGAGAGAGCTGCTCGGCGCAGTTTCGATTGTATTTGATTACAAAGGTCAAGATGCGGCAAGTGCAGTTTTTTAATGCTTCAAGGGGCAGCCCTTCAAATTTATTTAATAAGCTGCAAAAGTGCACTAAAAATAATAAATGCAGCTTCAATTGCTAGCCATTTGAACGAGGAGAAATGTTTGTATTGTAGCAGAGCTAGAGTTTGAGCTATTGCACTTGGAGCAGGTTACAAAAGCAATCAAAACAAATTTTTAATTACAATTAAGTCTTTGCCTAGAAGCCAACTGGCTTAAATTTCCTTTATGAATCTAGTTTTTCTCAACCTGCAACACAGCTTATAGCTTAAACCTTAAACCTAAATCTGATTAGTTTTTCATTGTAAGTGCGTGACTCTTCTACAAAAAATATTGTCAGTTGTAGTCATTAGCCCACATGAAAAATTCAATTGTTGAATAACTAAATACGATAAGAAACATGAGAGGATTAATAATTTCCAGGCAAGTTATGGCTTGTAGTAAGGTCTGAATCCCTTACTCCCCCTCTCTCTTAAATACTGTTTGAATCGGTATTAAGTTTGATTGCAATGTTGGTAAATGCTTTGGTTTAAGTCTCGTTTCATACAAATACTCTATAGCCAATCAGAGTAATCAAATATTACAAATAAAATTCAAAAAACTCCCTTATCCCCAGCTTAACTGCACTTATAGCCCCTTCTTAGGTATTTAAAGTGCAACAACCCCCCCCCTGTGGAGTATGGCCACAATGCTGGCTGAGTGCTTAAAAATTAATCACGTTTTAACTGTTTGCTTGATGTGCAGAGAGACTTCCGCCATACTTCTGGCAGAGTCAAATTTTAAAGCGGACGAATAAAGATGAGAAATGTTCATGCTGTTCTTGTAAAATGCAAACATATTATTAACAATAACTTCAAAGGCAATTATCATTAATTGTTATGGCCATTTAAATTTAACGCATCATTAACGGCGCCAGCCGAACGGGCAGCAACAAACTTGGCCAAAAGCTCGCGCACAACACGCATTTATAGCAAGGCGGCGAGGCGAGCTTTTTGTTTGACAGGAAACAGCTTTTGTCTCTTAAGAGAGGCAAGTTAAGAGAGCGCCGGCATTGGTGAAAGTTGTCACAAAATCTCTTTCTGGCTGGCATTGTAAATTGTTGCCTACTTTCGGGCGTCTGTCTCAAAAGGCGCGTGACACCCGTCCGTTCACTCAAACAACCCAACCACCATCGTTTTAGAGCTTGGCATCTGGACGCTATGACAAATTTAATTACCAGCTGCGAGGCGTTACCCTGCCTGCAATTGATAACCCAAGTTCAGTGAATCGTTCACAATTGATAGCCATTAAAATTTCTGGCATGCCTGCGCATTGATCACACAAAAATCTTTACCAAGGTCAGCACCTGAACCTGCCAGCTGCATACAAGGGAAAAGTCTTAAAGTACTCAATGCGTGCTGGGCCAACTTTTTAAAGCCCAACTAATTAACAACTTTACAATGTCAAGCGAAAGTTTCTGCTAATGGATGTGGTACTTACATTATAGTAAAGGCTTTGAGACCTCATTTTAATGTTAGGCATTCTTCTTTTATCAAGTAAGCAATATAAGTATCTAATGAAATTAAATTAGTTTATAGTTTAGTTGTAAGTTTAAGTCCAAGTACAAATTGAAATAGAGTAAACTTCACAGGAGTATTTAACATTGAAGTTCTCTTGAAAGTTATTAATCCAAAGTTTTATACTATAAAATTTTTCTGTTACAGCATTGACAATCTTCGCTCATTAAAATAATATTAATCTAGTTCAAGAACTTCCCAAATACTATCACTACACTTAGCTGTTGGCAAGTCTAGCCAATAAATTTCTATTTAAACTGACAGATAGGTAGAACCATTTAGCCTATACGAGCGCACAAATCAGGTACACGTGTTAATAGGAGACATTGGCCAGCAAACAGCAGGAGCTGGTGTCGGGGCAGGAACATTTGCCAGTAGCAGCTGTCAAGTGTCCTGAATAATTTATGAATTGTTCGCAGCTGTGTGATGCTCTCTGTAGCCTCTAGCTGAGGCGGGGGGCAGCCGCATATATGAAGAGTAAATTAATTTCGAATCGCTGGGGTCTGCTCACGCTGAAAGCTAAACCAATTTTAAATAAAGCGTCAAGTTTTTGTATATTCTTTTTGTATACTGCCACCAATATCGAGCTGATTCCATTAGCACCCCCAATTATGGCATTTCACGCAATGGCTTTCGAGGAAAAATCGTCGCAATTGGAAATTCGCGCGCAGGATTTTCTTTATTTCACGTTATTATAGTCTGTTCAGAATCGGAGACGGCGCGCAATCTGCGTGGGGGCACTGATCCGGGTCCTGGTCCAGAGTTTGTACACAAACGCGTTCGCTCGTGCGTGCATTTTCCACCCTTTTTACTTAGTGCGATTGCTTTTTGCAGTGCCAGAGACTGTGACTGTGACTGAGACTAAACTTCTCGAATGCCAACAAGTGGCAATGACAATTGAATCTGCTGGCAATCAAAATCACATAAAATCCCTGCCATTGAGCGTGCGTTTGTTGGGGAGAATGGGGAGAGTTGAGAGCGCACTTCAAAACAGTTGATTATGCAAATATTGGTTTTTATTAGTACTTACTTATGATATTTTAGCATTATAAAACATAATGTTTACTTTCAATCAAGCTCAGCCGGAAGGAAAACAGTGCTGTAAAACGAATAACGCGCAAAGCGACTATCGATAGCATATGACGCCGATAGTTGGCTCATTTTGTAATGAGTTTTTAAATTAGTTTCTGAAAAGAAATACAATCATAAAAGTTTTAATTTATGCAAGTCTTATCAGCTCTTACCTGCTATTCCGCATAAATGAGCCCGACTTGAGTGTATAGCTTAGTAAGTTTTCCGTTTCTCAAAATGATTACCCAACTTACAAAGCCTTGTCAAGAGAGAGGAACAAAATAAGAACAGCAAACGACTTGCATGAAGTGCCATCAAGTACACCAACAACTGCCGCACGCACACAAACACAATGTTTCATTTTGCTATGGCACTCACACACACACACACACACTCGCAGATTTACGGACACACTGACAGCCCAGCAAATTTCTTTTGTTTTCTTTTCATTAACGCAGCTACAATGTGTAAGCCGGCTACTAATTGCAATCAAGATAACTTCAACTTGTTGCAGTGCTTGCTCTACTCCCTCGCTTTGCCAATGGTGGCAACAAAAAACAAAAAACAAAAAAAAAATCGTATTGCTATCGAGCATCGGCAACAGACAAAATTGCAAGGCGAACATTTATCCACTTTTTTTGTTGTTGTTTTTGTTTTTCTCATCAAGACTGAATGACTGACATTTAGTGCGCTAATGAATAGTTCACTGCATGCGGGAATTGAGTGTTGACAACTATCGTGTAGTCAGCAACTTACTTGCTAATTAAGGAGTATGCATTAACGTTCACTTTCCTTTTTTTTTAACTAAACAATTTCTTGTGGGTCACTTCAACTGCAACGTGTAAGTTTTATCGATTGGCGAGCTATCGATATATTATTAGCAGTGTTGCCAACTATTCATCGGATAAATTGATTTTGTTTTGAGTACATCTTCAGGTCAATTCTCATTCTGATGACCTTTTTGTTAAGGTTGTTATTTTGAAATCCCTCTTCCAAGTCGCATCTGCATTAAATCCCATCCAGTTAATGACCTATTCCTTGGTATAAAACCAATATTCCTACTACAGTTAACCGTTCCAGAACATAAAATTTTTCACATTTCTCACATTCAATGGATTCAAAAAAGCTTCGCTTTTTTCGAAATTTTTCCAGCTATGGACTTTTAAAAAAGCCAGAACTGACTGGAAAAAAGCGAAAATGGCAACACTAACAATCAGTGCAGTATTTTTGGTATTTCTGGGCATATTATCGATATCAAAGTGTGAATATTTCACATCACTCACGCCAATCTTTAAAGTTCATCTCTGCCTTTGAAACGAACTTCGGAGGAGGAACACATTATTAATATACTTAAACGATTGACTGCAAATCTTGACACGTAGGTGGAACATCTCAATGCAGAACTTACGTATATTTTATTGTCAGGTTCACACATTCTCTACTCTAGAGTACGCATTATCCGTGTCATTCAACTAATTCAGTCGATGCATAACTAGATGCGAAACAAGGCAAGTGTCACGCGACTACTTTTTTTTTTTTTTTAATATCATTAAACGGTGCGTGACTATGTGAACGTGATGTGTTTTATGACCTAAGTCACACTGATTAACACCTGCAACGGCAGGAAATATAATGAGAAGAGAGCTATGCATAAATTGTCTTTTATAGTTTAGAAAAAGGAAAGAATTCATGTCAGCTGCTTCAAGTGAGTACTATATTGTATTGGCTTGCTTATAGAGACTCACTCACATATATAGAAACTAAGTAAAAGTCTAAAATATATATAATCATCATTCACATTAATAACTAAACTATTAATATTTGAATATTTTTCTAAATGATAAGCAAACAAACATTGTTTCTCTACCCGCTTAAAACTATAAAAGGTTTATTTAAAACCTTAACGAGTGGACAAAAAAAAGAAGAAAATCTAAACGAAAAGTAGAAAGGCAACCAAAGCTGAGTGGGACAAATGTAAAATATTTTACAGCCCGAGGCTGGGTAAACATCAACAAGCAGTCGGCGCCAAAAGCCAAATGTCCTTTTTTATTACCTTTGTCAAATGCACAAATAGCTGAAATCCACAGCGCTCAAGGCACCCGCACTTCCCCCCATTAACCCAACAAATTTACACATTTTGTAGCTGGCTAAAAAATAAAATAGAAGAAACAGCAAGAAAAGGGTAATGCAAAAGGTAGACCCGACCACATGTCCTTTGCCGCTCCAACGGACGGCGTTCGGGCGGTCGGGCGTTCAACCAAATATTCAAACGTCTAAAAGTATACAATAAAATATTATATCGTAATAAAAAGCAAACACACGGCAACGAATGCTCGAAGGGGGCTAAAGTGAGGGTCGTTATCATGCGATTGAGCAATACTTTTCGTGTAATATTTTCTGAGCCTGTCGACAGGATGAGAGGATAAGAGCACACACACACACATAGACACACACATACACATGGGAAAATTGTCGCAATGCCTCAAGATTTATAGGAGATTTATCGACGGCTTTAGCTGCTGCTGCAGCTGCTACTGCTGCTACGGCTGCCATCGTCTTTGTTTTAACAAGCTGTTTGACATGTGCATATTACGTATACGCACTGCTAAACGATGTCCTTGCAACGTTCAATGAGTTTACTTAACAAACAGGCATCTATACTGAGCTGTAAAGGACTATTATGTTACTTAAATTATACAACAAAACTAAAGTTTTAATAAGTTCCTAACGATAATGCAGCTTAGTTGTTAATACGATTTAGATGTCGTATGGAACAGGATAAAGACATAGAAAAATGTATAATGTTTGCTGACTAGTTATAATATAATCTGCATTAAACTTCTTGTATTGGATCGTAATAACACATATTTCGATCCAATAAAGGAGCAAATTTAATAATTTATATCACTTTTAATTCCTCAAATCAATTGTATTTATTTATAAACTACGAATTGTTCTTTCGGCATCTGACCTTCAATAGGTTTTTATATGAATACAAATTTACATATATGTAGCTTAAAATTTGCTGCGTATTTATATGTTTCGTTGAACTATGCCCACAATTCCGATATTCACTAGACAACAAAACATATTTTAGTCAATTCACGTTGATTCTCATGTTGTTGTTTTTGCTTGATGTGCCCTCGATTGTGTAGACAAATCAAAATAGTGACGTGTTGTGCTTTGTTCAAAAACACGAGCTAATCCAACATGCTATATAAATAAATGTTTATGTGATGAATATATTAATATATATATAAATATGCATATGATATATATATATAATATATATATATATATCTTTCATATCTATATTTTCCGCAAAACTTGAATGAATGACGACCAACTGGCAGCTGTTTTGAAAAGTGAAATTTATTGTAAATCGTTTTGTTTGCATCCTAAATGAGTTTGAAATATTAAAATAGTTTTCGAATACAGCATAAAAGTGCATATAAAATATTTTTCTGTATCGTCTTCGGCACGCAAAAGTTTTCCTCTAAATATTCTTCTTTTTTTTATATCAAAATGAAAGCGTGACGTCACGTTTCAACACACACACAAATGCCCACATAAAAAAAGAGATTGAGAAAATGAGAGAATACACCGAATAATAAAAGATATAAAAAAAAACAAAGCTCATACAAAAATAGTTGAGGAAACGTTTCCTAAAGTAATTCTATAGATTTGCAGATCTAGTCGCCGAAAAGCTTCTTGCCCAGGTCCATCATTCTGTGATTGCGGCAAACGCGGAGCGCATCGGCTTTCTTCAGTACGGCCACAACGTCGGCATTGACATCCACCAGCTGGGAGAGAAAGTCTTCATAGGCGGACTTCACATTGGCGGGCAGCGTGCCAATCTTCACCTTCTTTAGTGTCTTCACGATGCCCTCAGCCCAGCCGGATTCTAGAGCAAACTCGGAGATCCATGGCACTAGGGGCAGCACACCGCACATGGTCTGCATGCCGAGGAACCACAGCTCTGAGATGTCTGACCAGAAGCCCTTGTAGGCAATGGACACCACTAGAGCGGTCGGGTCGTTGCTCTCATCGATGTTGTAGGCATCCCAGAGGAAGCGTATGGTGGCCTGGATGTAACGACATATGGAGAAATCGTTTTGTTTGACCTTCTTGGACTGCTGCTTGAGCAGCAGCAGACCGAGCACAGCCAGATTGCCATGGATGACCAGATTATCGGGCGTGTCCTTAAGCTCGGGCAGATTTTCCACCACAAACTTCAGCAGATTGGCAAAAGTGGGCGCATCCTCGGCCCGCTTGGGTTCCAGCACCGTGAAGTTCATGAGGATGTTGCAAAGAGCTACAATGGCACTGCGCGCCTCCTTCATCTGTGCCTGCTGCTCCGGCGTGGGCACTGGATCCGGCTCATTCATGCGCTTCAGGCGTTCCGCTCGCGGAATGGGCGGCCGCTTCCAGTGGGCAATGCTGAAGTACAGCTCGATGGCCTCTAGCAGCACCTCGTCCTGCTTGTGCGTGAATAAGACGCGCCTTGCCTCATCCTCGACGGCAAAGTGGCACAGAGCGGGCATCATGACGCGCAGAATGTCGACGGGTGGGTTGCCCTCGCGTGGTCCTGCCCGCCAGGCCTTCAGCTCATGGAAGCTCTCGTTGCCGATCTTGAGCATGAAGGGCAGCAACTTGTAGATGGCCGGACGCATGGCGGTAGTCTCCTGTGCCAGCCAAGCGGACAATATGCGCACCGTGGCTATGATGAAGGCCTTGTCGCGTGCATTGCCACTGTCCTTGATCTTGTCCTGGCTGACGCGCGTCAGCACGGCCATCACCTGGTTGAAGGCGCCCTTCAGCGCTGTGTAGGTAGTCTGCTTCTCCTTGGGCTCCAGGTCCAGCTGATCGGTGGCCATGTACTCGATGCACTGTTCCAGTATGACAAAGCAACAGGTGAGCAGCTCCGCCTGCTTGAAGGTCGTCTCTAGCTTCTTCTCGTCCATCTGCATGCGCACTTCAATAGCCGCCAGCTGGAGTAGCATCAGGAAGAACTGTTTCTGTTCGTCCATGAAGGCCCACTGCATGCCCAGCACCTGCAGCGTGGTGGCTATCAAGTGCAGCGCCGGATCTCTCTGCTTGGGTCCAATCTTGGCCTTCAGTATATCGCCGCAGCCCTTGAACAAACTTTCTGGCCAGATCTGGCCCTCCAGGGAGTTCAGCACAATCTCGCGCCGGCAGGTGCTCAAGATGTCAGCTAATATGCGGCACAGTTCGTACTTGCGTTCCGTGTGATCCGTTTCCATGTCCAGAGCAATGCGCTGGATGAGCGCATGGAAGGCCGTAGGGTCCTCCGGCCAGGAGGCCACACCAAACTGCTTTACCAGCAGCACAATCAGATGCAGCGCCTCGTCGGTCTGGAAGCTCTGCGCCGAGTAGATCTGCGACATCTTGGGTATTGCGCCAGTGGCCAGGAGCGCCTGCTGGCCCGGCTCATAGCTGGCAATGCTCTTGAGGCAGCTATACGCCTCGCTCACGACAATTAGATTATCCTCGTAGTCCTCATCGTCAGCCTGCTCCACGATTTCCAGGAGCGTGGGTATGGCATCGATAATATCCTTGTGCGTGGCCAGCTCCTCTTCCTGGCAGAAGCCCGTCAGTATGGACAGGGCGACGCTCTTGTATACCAATGGTGGGCAATCGTTGGGCAAATCCTTGGACACGAGCAGCTTGCGCAGGAAGGGAAAGCCGATGGCCTCAAAGAGCAGCTGCTTACCCGCCGTATTGCAGTCCTTGCCCTTCATCAGCTTGGTGACCATGAAGAGGGCAGCAAACTTTTCGGTATCGCTGCGAGTGCCCTTCAAGAGATTGGCGCACTTGCGCACGGGCTCCGGCACGTCCGTCATTCTGTCTGTGTGTGCTAGCTGTGGTGCACTTGCTTGTAACCCAACTATATATATATATATATATATGTGGACTTTTCTCTAGCTATCTGTGTCTGTATACAGGCGTCTATATGTGCACGCTCTATAAATAGCTCTCACACTTTCACTTGGCTACACAGTTCCCGTTGGCTCCCGTTCCGAAAAAATCCGACTTGTCCGCCTCTCCTAATTTTATTTTGGGGTCCTCGCTCGACGACGCACTCTCGCGCACTGATCGTCGGAAAAGCATTCTTTGCGACTCGTTTCGAATTTTCCAAAGTGGACGCTGTGCAGCTGTTGCTGTTCAAATCTCTTTTGGACATGTCAGCGAAACCTACACAAAATTTTAGTTTTACTAACGAAAACACTTGTAAAATTGTGGGGAGGAAACAGTTTAACAACAGATTTGTCACTCTACATATATGTATATATATATATATATATATTTGTTGTTTTGCATTATAATATTTTCATTGAAGAACATAAGAAAATATTCCATGTTTTTCTACTTCTCATTATAAATCGTATTATTCTATAGAAATTTGTTATTTTATTCCTTCTTAAGCTTACTTTCATTAAATTAATTAATTTTATTAATAGATATATATTCATTACAATTTAATATTTTTTTAATTAACATATATAAAATTCTAAAATTTATAAAAATATTTTTTTTTTTTTTTAGCTTTATATATTTTTATTTAACAATATCTTTTATTCTTATTGCTATAAATAAATTGTTTCTTATAAAAAATAGCTGACCTAGAGCATACAATTTTTACCATAGCATTATGATATTATATATTCTTAAAATTTCATATGCATACAATATGAAAATCAACTTAAATCGAGCGTATGACGAGTCATCTTAAACAACCCATGCATTGCACTTAGGCTCTCAAACTTTTACTCTCTCTCTCTCATTCTCTCTCTCTCTCCTCTCTCTTAGTTTCTCACACTCTTTTATTTTCATGCTCGTGAGCGCTCTTTGTATATATTTAGAACATGATTTTACGTTTTTCCGACATTTACGTGTTTACATTTTAGCCAAAAACTGTGAAATCTCAGCCGCCGGCTGCATTTGTTCCAGAATTTTTCTACTTTTTTTTGTATTCCTTTTTTTTTTTGAATATTTCATTTGATTTCCATGCAGCTCTGGCTTATGTACATATATATATATGTATATGTATATATTTATATATCTATATAGATGTATATAGCTTATAGATATTTGTATTTACTTCATGTTTGTAATATACATTGTGCCAGAGGTGTAGCTGTAGTTTAATAAAATCTGTTCATTGCCGTGAAAGAGCCAAATGCATATACATAAATTATTTAAAAAATATATTGTGCATACATGCATAGATATATGCTTATTAACATACATATTAATATGTATGTGGGTGTAGGTGTGTGTGTGTGTGTGTGTGTAGGTGGGTGCAACAGTATTTGTATTTATGCACTGCATCATTATTTGCATATTTTATTTAAATATGCTTTTGGTTTATTCATTTGGGGTCAATGAATTTAATTTTGCATAGCATTTGGTTTTCTTGCGCTTTCAATTTATATCACTTCACATATATTATGGATATATATGTATGTACACATATATTTTTGCATTATAAATTGTTGCTTCATTTATTTCCAACAATTTCAGATTTTCGGAATTTATAGTTGCTTTTGCATTTATTTAATTAGGAATAATTTGTATTTAAACTATGCCATTTGTAGCCCTAACAGTATTTATTTTGTGAATTATTGAATATAAAATTGAAAAATTGAAAAAATAAATTATTTAAGTATCTCGCTCTGTTTACCAGATTTATTTAGATCATTTGACACGTTTTCTATAATATATGCTAAAATGGCAGATGAATCTTTTAATTATTAGCACCTCATTGTACAAACGGGCACGTTTCAATGCCCTAACCATGATGTCATTATATATATTTGATAACTGATGTTTTATATATACAGAATGTTGCTAGCTGACAAGAAGATGTAAGTGCAAAGTTCACAGAATGAAATTTTGATATAGAATTAGGTACATGAGTGTGAACTGATATAAGAAAGCTACGGTATCTGCTAGTCGGCTTAGTTTACTTATTTCAACTCATTTATGATGCTCTCCATGCAAATTGTCGTTTGAATACAAAATATTTATATACTATTGGGTCATTAGGTTACTCTTACATCAAGCCGAGATAAAAATGTAAACAGATAAATATTATAATACCTATATTAATGCTGTTTGAATGTGAATAGCTTCATTATAGAGCTCGCTTTTAAGGACATCAAATAATTTTTAAGCCTAAATTCAACCGCATAAAATGTCACTGATGAAATTTGCAGTTGGTTTGATGAGTTGGTCAATCATTACGGATTTCGATATTATATATATTTTTATATATATATGTATGTGTGTGTGAGTATTGGCACAATGATAAACCAGACTCAGGGCAGCGTACAAAAGTTGATTGCAAATTTAATTTGCATTGACAGTCGGTTGGCTGGTTGGCTGGTTGGGTGGTGGGCTGGGTTCGGTCAGCTGGTCAGTCCGGAATATTAACATAATATAAATGAAATGCTTAACGGCAGAAATCCATGCGTATTGTGTTTGCTGGCCAAACCAATTGCAAGCTGCTCACATCGCAATGTCCCATGCAAAAATCATACTCGTAATCACCAATGACCATGGCCAATATTTGGAAACATTTTGCATGAAAGCCACAGCTGTGCCCTTAATAAGCATTGACTGACTATGATATATCCTAGTTCTTAAATATGGAGAAGTTAATGATCTATATTCTGTTTCTCTTATTCTATGAGCATGTTAAGTGTTAAGCTCTTCGCAGCTCGAGTCTGCCAAGATCCATGAGAGGGTAAGCTTCGCTCCCTTGTCTACTGTATTTTTTAACAGGGTAAAGCTGAGCTGCCGTAATGCTGCTCGCCCGTATATAAAATAATTCGTATCTCGCCAAATTGTTCTGTTTGCGTTTGTTATTATTATTTTAAATTGATAATGCAGGCGTTTTGCCTCATGCGGCTCGGGCAGCGTTGCTGTGGGAAATGCGAGCGTATTTTTGGGATTTACAATAACTGGGTTAGACTAAAATTTATGAATTTCTGCCTTTGCATGTTTCACTAATTATGCCAATGGTATTATAGTAATTGCGGAAATATGCTGGCAGTGGCCGGGAGTGCAGCACTTGAGCATGTTTATCCGCTGATTAAATTCGGCGTGCCAAATTGCAAAGAGTATTTATTTTATAATTGACAGCAACATATTTGCCAACAGTAAGTTGATGGCGCTTAAAGAGAGTGCCCTGTTTAAAGGCAATTTCTTTTTACAGTTGACAAATGTGCGGGGAAAACTTGAAAAGTCATAATGACAGACAATTTATAAGAGTTTCTGAAACTGGGGCAACATTTTTATTTATTTATTTTTTTGGGTAGCATCAAGATGAGGAAATTGTTGATGATAGCCGAGCTTCAAGTTGGAAATCAATGTTGATGATCTGTGCACAACATTTTGAGGCCAGCCCGAAAAGTTACCAAATGTCTAATGTTGGCGGTTAGCTATCTATTTATTTCCACCGCCCGTCAGTGCCTGCGTTGAGGCCAGGCCACAATTGTTGCCCATTGGCAAATTCGATGAAATGAAAAATACAAACAAAATCATTTGTCAAAACATTTCGAAAGAGCTTTATAAACTCTTGGCTTCAATAACAGGCGGCAGGCAGCAGGCGACAGCTGCCCCAACTCTCTCTCTCTCTCTCTCTCTCTCTCTCTCTCACTCACTGTGTCCCGCTGCTGTCCTCGGCCTTTAATCGATGGTGTCCAGTGACGCAAGGAAACTTAACATCGAGCTGAACCAATCGTTGAGCACAATAGAGGCGCAGTGTGAAGGCGGAAGCGGATTCGGAATCGGAATTGGAAGAGGAAGCAAGAGTGCGCATGTGAATGCGTATATGTAAGTGAGTGTGTGTGTGTGTGCGTGTGTGTGTGTGTTCGTGTGTGCGTGTCTCAACTTTGGAACTGTTTTCGGTCTGAGCCTAGGTCAGTCAGGATTGGTGTCTCTCGCACCCAGCCCCAGCTCGTGATTAGTGTTAAGAGCTTTTTTTCTTCTCTTCTTATTTTTTTTTGTTGCTTGCTGACTTTTTGCTAGAAACATCGTTTGTCAAGCGATTTATTTCAATTATATATTAGGATTCATGCTTTCTTATATTCTTACTCCTGTTGTTGGGCAGCGGGATTAAAGTAAATGCGATAAATGTGAATAGCTGAAAATGTAAATCAATTTGAATAAAGATTGTGGCGATTTCTAATTACTTTCGTAAACATATATAAATTTAAATAAATTTTAATATATTTTTCTCATTAAATTAAGTTTTATTACGTTTTAATATTACGTGTATTTATAGATTTTTTTGTGAAAATAATGCTCAACCATTTTCTTAGAATTTAAAACTTTTTTGTTATCTTTGCTTCCACATAACAAAACGTAAAAACTCAATTTACTCGACTTTTGTGAGATTTTCGACACTAAGACTCCCCGTTTGATATATTTATACTCAGATTTGACCTTTAATCTTGCGTCAAATGCAGAGCTTAGCTTTAAAAATAACTTGACGCTCCCAGCTGGGAGCCATTTTTTGGTCTCTGCCTGTTGTTGTCCCCAGTTAGTCGAAATGGCATCGGAAAACTGTCAAATAATCATATAGAATGTAAAAGCCTTTTGGCGCCAGTCGGTTGTTCTTTCATTTTGCACCACCGGCGGGCAACAGCACCACCCAACCAGCCAACCACCCAACCACTAGCTCCCTGCAGTAACTTTGCTGCTGGAGTTCCGTTGGGCTTTCGCCCAGCTGTTTGCCAACGAGGCACGTGCCAATTTAAATGCAAAATCAAAAGCCGCCCGGTAAGGAGAAAATTTAATTTCACCAGGCAGGCAAAACAATCATATTTTTTTTCGTTTCCCTTGCTCCTTTGCGCTTTTCCTTAGCTTCGCATATGCACATAAGCCCCACAGGCAAACATGAGCTGGAGAAATGAGTAGACGGGAGACGCTTCTGCTTCCGCCTGTTAACGTTAACGTTTTTTCGTGTCTCTGGTAAGATATCAATGACTGATTAATGCGCTGCTCGTGAAGGTTGCCTAGTTACAGCCCAGCTATGCTAAGGGGACAGAGGGAGTAACCGAGCAATTGAGAAGCCGTTTTCAAATTTCGATGGCACGTGCCTTCGTGGTGCTCGTTTAACCACGCACACCCACTTCCAAATACACACAAACACACACAGACAGTTCATGTGGGGGAAACCCGCTAACAATGTTTTACCACAAACATAAACAGCTAAGAGCAGTGAAAGCCCACCAAAATCTGCGTGATCCCAGATCCCTGTATCAAATACTTAAACGCATTAAATCAAAGCATAAATTTTAAATGAAATACATATCTAAGATTTCGAACGATAAACGATTTGATTAGATTCCATAACAGCAATTCATCTATTTCTGGCAAATAATTAAATTGAAATATGAGACGTAATATGAACTGAATATGATAGCCACTGAAGGCTATTTGTTTATATGTAATGAATAGTTACATATATTTGATATGCGAAGCTTCCTCCGTCTGCTAGAGAGGGAGGAAGCTTCTATAAACAGTTCATATGCACACAGCATCTATTGTCTCTGCTGCAATCGATAACCGATGATAACTGTGGATCGATAAGTCTGTGCTGAGCAGGCTAGCATTTTCTGTTTAACAGGAACAATTTATGCAAATCTCCTTGAATGGCTTATGCTTCATGAATTTATATCGAATTGGGGGCTCGCGTCTTTAAGAGTCCTGCCCATTGAAACAATAAAAGCTCATTTGTTGCTATTATCGTTTGCACCAACAAACAACAAATCATCGAGCCAGCGGGGCAATGAGGCGCAGAGCATAAAGCACACACCCAAAACATACAAACACCCACCTGTTTCCGTGTGGGGGGCGTGGCTTATAGCCGAATCGTGCACAAACGCCCAAGCTTGGACAGAAGCTGTGCGCTGATGCCGCACAAACTGCTGCCAATAAATTGTGTTAATAAACCAAAAGTTGTTAATTTAAATGATTTATATCTGCAGCAAGGTGGGGCGATGTGGCGGTGCGGCGGTGCGGCTGTGCGGCTGTCAGCTGTGGGCTCTGGACTGTGAGCGTCGCTTGTTATTGCTGGGCCTCAAAAATTTACGTAATTTGGCATAACCTTTGAGAGGCTGCTCCTTAGCCATGCCAGCAGCCCGATAGCCCAGTTGTGTGGGCTTAGTCCGCCTGCTCGTGCCCGGCCAATGGGTCATCTGTGCGGGTGCGGGTGCGGGAGCGAGTGTATGGGGCGAGGCGCTTACCCGCCGTCAGCTTAAACCAATTTACGTAGCCGATGTCTTCATTTTGGCAGCGGCTCAGCGCCGTGTGTTGTGAATTATGTGCGCCCTGGTCTTGGCAAAACGGGGCCAACTGTGCGTATGCGTAATGTGTAGACCGGCCCGACAGGCTGTTGTCTATGCCAGAGTTTACCCGCGCCGTCTACTATCGAAGGCCAGCAAAAACTTTGGCAGTTTCACGCGCGCATCCTTCTGCTATAAACATTCATATATATATGTTTATATATATATATATATATGTATATATGTATATGTATATGTATATATGCTTATATAAAGTTGTATATAAATTTATGTCTTATTGTTTGCAGTCGAAATTATTTCATTTGTTTGACTTTATTACAAGCAAATCCCGTTCAATGCCGTCCTGCTAAATGGGCCTATGCCGACGGAAGCGTGGGAAGCGTGTACCATTTCATTTAAGGCCGAGGCAGCTTCCATTTTCCACAGCGTTTGCTTTTAATGGTCGGCGGCTGTTTGGGGGATTTTCCACATCTTAACTCCGGCCGAGACCTACAAATATTTGATGCTCACATTTTTCGCTGTTGTTTCGTTTTATTGATTGGCGCCGTGCCTGCTTTATGAGCCTGTCCTATCGTTGTTGCTGTTGTTGTTATTTCTCTTTCTCTTGCTTTTGCTTTTGTAATTGTTGTTGCTGCTCTTTTTGGCTGTTCAGTTGGCTTTGCCGCTGCTTTCAAGCGTAACACTGCGCTACATTGTAAAGGATTTCGATGGAATTTAAATTATTGTCCCAGCAGCTTGACAGGAAGTCAATCTTTCTCTTCCGTATTGTCAACCCGCTCGTCCTGCCTTTTAGCTAGCCAAAAATTTGTTTTAGTTTCAAATAATTAACAATTGATTAACAGCTAGAGTTCGGCTTTAGTTCGTCTACAAGTGAAGACCCTGGCAAATATTTGCGACTGGCACGTGCCTAAAACTTTTCAATGCCAATAAAGAGTTTTTTGTGCTATTCAATAGAATTTTAAGTTAAGGAGGAGAAACTTTTATTGATGGCTTAGCTGATATACGGCATTTAGTTGTATTTCAGCATAGACCTGATTCTGGATAGACTCTTTGACTTGCCAACTTAAAGTCTTCCTATAACTCAAGCCTTCTTCAGTCTGTCAAATATTAATGGATTTGTCGCACATAATATGACAAGATGGTACATCTGTCATCTAAATTGTAAGTCGCATTTCTCTTTTCGCTTTCGTTTGCTTTCGTTTTTGAATGCGTCGCATTCTTTTGCATTCGACTTATCCATTACGAGTATATTCATGAAATTATGCAGTCTTACAGCAGGTGAAGGCAGGTGGAGTCTGCTTTTGGCTTTTACTTTGGGAGTTCGAGTTGGCATGGCATAAATGAATATAAAGCACTAGTTTACAACAGTCATTTGACAAGCGCTCAAAAGGACGTCTGAGGATGCGCTGCCAGCGATTGTTGTTGCCTTTGAATATTTAATAAAAGCATGAATTATGCAAAACAGTTGATAAGAGCGAGCACTTCGGCAACACTGCATTCAGGATTATGGCTGGAAAGTATTATCAGACTGCACTATGATTTGACTTGAAACAGAAATCTGGGAATCCTTTATGAACAGCTCTTGAATATACGAGTGCTTGAGCTAAACAAATTTGCAAGTCAGCTCGTAAAGTTGGTGATATAAAAATAAAGCTGAGCATAAATCTAGCCAAAATGCAGAAGTCATGGCCAGGTCAAGGCTGTCAAGGTGTGCGATGTGCGGTGTGTGTGGAAGCTGAAATAAATTTGCTATTGATAGCCGAGAGCCCGAGCCCGAGCCCAAGCCCAGCCGAAACTTGTAATCAGTTGTAAAAGGGCTATGCGCCCAATTCCCCAGTGGCTCTGACTCGGTTCACACCATAATCCAATCGTTGGAAGCGCTTTTATGGTTTCCACATGGCAAATCGCGTGCGAATTTGTATTTGAATTTGAATTTGTTTTGCGCATGCCGCCACGTGCATGTGCCAGCAGCCCCCCCGTCCATGCAATCGTACGACCCGTTCCATTGCATACCATTTGTTCAGATTCATTCACATCCATCTAAGCATCGTAAATCCGGTCGGCCGGGCAGGGGGTCTGCAAAGGTTTCTGGTGTGCCGCACCGCGTGTGTCCAAGTCCTGCTACATGAGGACATTCCGGTAAAGTGCTAAAAAACAAACGCAGCGAATCAAAAAACACACGACAGAAAAAAAAAAAAAAAATATATATATATATATAAAAAAGGTGATTTGAGGCATTCTTTTGATATGGTCGCTCATATTTTGTATGCGTACTGTGCGAATTGTTATTTTTGGTTGTTTGTCATTTGTCGTTCAACACCCAGTGAAGAGCTCAGGGTCGGGTGGCTGCATAAGACAGGTAGCTTAGCTTCTGGAACAGCAGGTATTGTTTCAGTTCTATATTTGGATTTTATATTTATTTTTATTTTTATTTATTTAATTTTAATTTTGAGCCACACAAAATCATTTTGCAGAGTAACTTTAAGTTGTTCTTTAAGTTGCTGTTTTTTGTTCTGCTTTCTTTTCTCTTGTTGTTTTTTTTTATGTTCATGCAACGCGTGTACTTACAATATTTATACCATAATTTTCATCACAACACAGCAGCACACAGAAACACAAATATTTTCACTGTTTTCCTATCAACCATGTGTATGTGTGTGTGCAGTGTGTGTACTTCCGTATATTGACAGGCGACATTTTGGGTCCCTCGCCTTATTTGGGTAGTCTAATTGGATATGTAACCCTTTTGATTAAACTCAAATTGTTTTTTTTTGCGACGAATAAATGTTGAGAGTATAACGATAAAAATTGGTTATAGCCGCCATTGTCTGGCCGTAGATATATGTATAAAGGTAAAAAATCTTTATTAATAATTTTTAAAAATATATATTTTTTTATCCAAAAGTATATCAATATAACTTACTACATTAAGTCAAACAATTATCACAATTTAGTAAAATATTTTAGTGAATTTAATCTCTGAAAGACTGTTGCATTTGTTTCATTTCATAATTTGTTATATTTGTTACATTATTCTCTCTCAGCAAATGTGTTATAAAGAGCTTTTGTATAACAGAAGCTTTCAGCAAATACTTTTACTTAATTTTCACAAGTTGTTGCTCAAAAGCTTTGCTGGGAAAGCGAAAATAAAATCTCTTTACTATAAAAGCTATTTTAAACTTTTTATAGTATCTTTTTGAGAGCTTAAAAAGTTTACGAAAGGAATTTAGTCGAGAATCTTTTCTTCCTTACGTAAAAGCTACGATTTGACATGAATATTAATTAAAATATAAATAAATATATATATATATATATATATATATATATATATATATATATATCTCTTTAAACAAGTTTATTTATTTAAAGCTGAAAGTCAACTTATTATTTTATGTTATATTTATATTATTTAAATATTGATTTTTGCTTTCAAAAACTGAAAAAAATGTATGAAAAAATTAATTAGTTGTTAATTAATTTGCAAAACATCAACAATTTTTTATTATTATATATTGAAAAAAAAAAACTTAATTATTCTGCGAGTAAATGAGTAAAAATAAATCAAATATCATTTTAAGTACTCGAAGCGAAAAACAGAGACAAATAATTGCGCGGCTGAAATAAGTGTATACAATTGAAATGAGAAGTTCGTGGAGTACTCTACTACGCCCAAGCACACACACGGTTGAGCGTCATATGGAGCCGATAAATTGAAACGGTAAACGACGCTGAAACTGGCTAAATAAAAGAGCAATAAAGCTATTTGTGGGGCGCACACAGTGCAACGCAGACGCAAACAACAACAATGCGAGCCGAGTCAATGGCAGCGCAAGGCTAAAGCAAAGGAAAAATGTAGCTGTAGCTCGGTCCATTAAAAAAAAAAAGAAAGAGCTGCATCCCAAAGGCCGCGGCTCAATAATCAACTGCATGTTGGCCATCCAGCACACACATACAAACACACACACACACACGCACAGATACAGATACGGATACAGATACAGATACAGATGTAGATTCTTAAGCACGCAGATGCGCTTTCGCGAAAATACTTGGGTTCGTTGCATGAATTGCTCTGTTCTGAATCGATGTAGCGTCTGCTGGAAATATGCTGTGCTGTTAATTTCGCTATCATCCGCTCTGACAGCAGTGATTGAGGGGAGCGCAGCTAAACGCTTAACGTTGATTGCTCCGCGCTGCAGCTGTAAATTGAATGTTGCCAACATCGTCATCACCGTCGACGTCGTCGCCGTCGTCGCCGTCGTCGCCGTCGTCGTCCTCCTCGCATTACTTTTAATCGATTGCTCATACGCCAAGTTGGACTAACGAGCAGTCGTGCTCGCATTATGTTGCTGCTCCAGCGGCTAGTTAATGAAAACAAGCAGCCTTCTCGGCATGGCAACTTGAGCTAAAAAAAAAAAAAATAAAAAAAAAGAGGCAAGTACAAAAACTTGGCTGGGGGCTCAGCTGTCGCGTCTGTTAATGTTGCCGAATTTGCATTTCATGCGGCTGTCGCTGCCATCGTCAACGTATTGTCAAGTCACGTACCCAATTTACAGCACAAGAAGTCAATACACTCGACAGCCGAGCGCGTTCGCTTGGCCCATTTGGCCCCTGGCCATAAAGGTCGCCAAACCAGCGCGTATCCCATATCGCATATCGCGCACAAAGGCAACATTTTCACTGCCAGCAACTAACTAGGCATTAGGCTTGGTAGTTACCATGGCCAACAGCTGAGAGGCATTTCTTTAAAGGATTACATATCGCATTAGGACTAGGACTAGTTGAGTCAAGTTGGACAATATTTATATCCTAAATTGTTTTTATTATTTGTATTTTTTTAAATATTTTTAATTAGTTTGATTGAGTTAGTATTTGAATTATTCAGCTTAGTCTGCACTTAAACTTGTATATAAAGTTTTATTTTTTACGAAAAGTTAAAGCAGTTAGCACAAAAGTTTAGTCTTAAAGACATTTGACGAGCTCTAGTTCTCTCTTATCATTCAGCAGTTAGTTGCATTGATTGAAAAAGGAAACTTAGTTCTATCCTCTTAGTGGCCAGCATTTCTTGAAATTGAAAGTCTGTAATGAAATGCGCTTACGATTCGGTCGGTAAGCCCTTTGACTACTTTAATGTCATATTAACGCAAAGCTAAAAGAAAGCAGAAAGAGTCTTGATAGCGAAAGAAAACCAAATTCAGCTAAAATGAGTCGAGTGGAAAACATAGAAACTTAAAACAAAACAAAACTATTTCATGAACTTTAAGTTAGTTTCAAGAGCACATTTTCTTTCTTGGTTAGCGTTAAGCTGTACAAAATCTTTAAGTATATTATTTTCTTTTAACAAACAGCCATTTTCTCGCACATAATCAATGTCTGTTTTCATGCCAAACTTTTTAATTAGTTTCAGCAATACTGATGCTCTTACATTGACAGCTGAAACGAAACCAAATCAGAAACACAGAACGCTTGTCATTAAAGCTATCGACGATTGTGTTGACATAGGTGTTTGAGTATTCAAAGTGAATACGTTTGGACCCGAACTCTGAGACAGCCTTGGCTGACGTTCGACAAACCAGTCTTGAGCACAAGAACTCTAAGGAAGACCATTTGTTGGATGGGACTTCAATACGGGTCCGAGGTTCACTCGTAAATTTCAGCTCTCGTTTAATTAGTGAAGTGACAAACCTCATTTGATATTAAACTCGAATTAGATCCAATAGCCGAAACCAATAAAAATATAATTAGCTTAAAATGAGCGTTAGTGTTTGGAATGAGTTCTTAATTAGTTCGCTTTGTTATTCAAAAGAATTTAGTGACTAAATGTTGTTCAATTTGATGATGGGAATTAGTTTTGGAAAATTTATATTTTTTACAGAAATAATTTTGCATTTGCCAAGCATTTTTTACAGAATGCAGTACACATTTAAAAAAAATTATGTTATAGATATTTTTTAAAATTGAAAAACAATTGTTTGATAAAACCTTTTTAAAATTTCTGCAAAAATTTTTTCATAATTTTCCTGTAGTATTTTCTATATTTCTTTAAATGAAAAGTCGAAAATAATTTAAAGCTCTCACTATATGATTGCTTATGATTGTTTTGGTAAGCGTCTAGATATACTAACAGGATTTGATATAATATTTCTTAAAATCATTTAAAAAACAATAAAATGAAAATATTTTTAAAATTATAAATATATAAATAAAAATTTAGAATATCTTGAGAATTTTTTTTTTTACATTTTACTATTTAAAGGCCATAAAGGGATACATTTATTTTTATCATAATGCAGTAAATCCTGGTCAGGCGCTCCCGGCAAAAGCATTAATATTTGTTGAATATGCCTTATAGTTTTATTAATAATAGTCAATTTAAAGAAAATATCAATTTAATGTTAGGCTTTCAAGTATTTCCAAAAGAATAGTAAATGCTTACAAGGAGACACAATTTCTGCCCAAGCAGCAGCACAACAAAAACAATATTTCAAAAATTCGCTTTTGAAAAACTGGTAACAGTTGACTGCAGCGAATCGGTTACGGTTAACAGATGGGAACAGTCATGCGCAGTGGGCATACGCGGATGCAACAGTTTGTCCTTTCGCAAAACAAACAACAAATGTGGGAGGGGCTGCTGTGTGTGAAACGGAATCAAGAGTGCCGCGAGGATACATGGCCAAGTGGAACAGAAACATTCGCAATTACACTTTTGGTGGCTGGTTGCTGTTGCTGCTGCTGCTGCTAATTGCAGTTACATCATGCGGATGATGACTGGGCAGAAAGTGGGCCTCGGCGAATAGGGATTAGATGGTAGCGGGTATTGGTTTTGGCCATGTCAAATGACGAATGCTTGTGCACTTCTCTTGGGGTTTTAGCCGGACAACTATGTCAACCCGAATCTTGTGGGCTTCGCTTAACGCGACATAGGTTGCGACTTGGTAAATAGCGCCAAGGGCGTCGCCCAGCCGCGGATTAAGAACTTGCCGTCAACTTAGCAACGAGGCAGGCGCCAATTTTCGCACAAAATACAAGTAAAAGCCCGTCCGACCTGTTAATCAGATCAAGTGTATTTACCCAGACAAATAAAGGCTTTCGACTCTAATCCGCATTCATTCTGATACACAAAAGCCTTAAGCCTTTATTTTTTTTCATATTTTAATTGCCAACATTTACATTAATCAGTTTAATTAAGCCATAACCGTATCAAATTGAATACAATATTTAATTCTGTAACAAGAGAAAAAAAGGGATTCTCCAACCATTTTTATACAGATATCACCAGCATATGTGCATGTCCAACGAAAGACAAAGCAAAGTCTTTCAAGGCTAATCTTTGGGGCCAGGCGGGCGTGTGGCAGCACGTATTAAAATATAAAAAAATAAAGTAAAATGGGGCGACACTGTCGCTGTTGCCTGAGAAAGTTGTTGCACTTTTGTTTGAATTTCCTTGGCTTTTTCATGCTTTTGTGGCCGTCAAAGTTTTTTGGCCCCTGTGACATTTTAAAAGCGGCTTCCCGCACCCCAACACACACAGAGCGCTTGAAAACTTTTATGCATATACATATATATATATATAGTATATATATACATCTAGATATCTATCTATATGGGGGACTGCAGCATGTGTAAGTGCGTGTGTCAGCACATGTAAGTGTGTTCTTTAAGAACTCGTATCTCGTCTGTCTTCCTGCCTGCCTGTCTGGCTGCCTATTAAAGTTTTGAGCCGTTTGACTGGCTAATTTGCTGTGAAAGCTCATTCACACATAATGAAAACGATGCTCAGTTCGGTTATTTGCTTCTAATTGAGGTTGAAGCTCGCAACAAAAGCCGCCTAATTGCCACAAAAAAAAAATATTAGTTTTCCATTAATAAAGCTTAAATATTTGTTGTAAATTGTTGGTAAAAGCAAACACAAATATAATTAAACTATAATTTATATAATTAGTCTGAGCTAGGAATTTGCTATTGTTTTGTTTATCAATTAAAGCAGCTTAAATATAAAAGGAATTTAAGAATTTAATAAATTTTGTTAAATTAAGCTATATTAATTAAATTATGAAACATAAAATAAATTTTATTGCTTAAAATTCTGAAAATTCGTAAAATTGAATAAATACAAAACGAGTCGAAATAATATTCTTTGAATGCAATCAACTGCAATCTGTTTGCAGTGCAAATAAAGTTTCAAAAATGGTTTTTTTTCTTATCGTTTTTAGCGCCACCAAAAGCTGTAAAGTAAAGTGGGCTTAGAAAATTTTGCTGGTAACAGAATGTAATACAGAATGCAATAGATAAATAAAAGTAATGTCAAAAGATTGTTTGACTTTTCAACTACAAATATTCCAAAGAACCTTGAAAATATTGGTTTATAAGATTAATTTCGGAATTTTTCATATACATATATATATATATATATATATATATATATATATATATATATATATATATATATAATAATATTGTGTGTTTTTTGGCTTGCTTGCGATGAGCTTAGAATCTTAGATAAAAGCAGAAATTAATGAACAATTCTTTGTATATTATTATCAATATAATAATAAATATATTTTTAAAATATATATACAAATTTATTCCTCTGCATTTAATAAACAAAATCCAACCTAAATTCCAACCATATATATTTTTTGAAGCAGCAAAATTGATGCTGTGCCGAAAAGGCTTCAATTTGCGGGTGAAACTTCGACATGGAACATATTTTTGCTTATATTGGAGTACAACACATATTTGACTGAGATATATGAATCGAACATGCTTGGAGCATTGAGCGATTTTGTGCATGCAATGAAATTGAAATTCAATGAAATCAACATCCATCACAAGCAAGACGTAAGCAACAGCTCAGCTGTTGATGATGATGATGTTGATGATGATGATGATGATGCTCTTAAGAGTTAAGCATTTGGATACGATGCGACGCAATTTGCATGACGCTGACAAATTCGGCGGAATCGATGGTTGGAAATGCGTGGGAAAAATCATGAAAAGCGTGTATTGAATAATTTATGACCATGTTTACTTTTGCATTGGGTTAAGGCAAAATATTATGTATTTACACGCAATCATTGCACTGCCAGACTGTTAATGTTGCAGGTGTATTTATAAATATATTTCTCTTTTTGTAAAGCCAATCGACCTTGGTGTGGCTTTGCGTGCTAAATAAGATATGAAATGTGGAAGCGGATGTTGATTTGCGTAAGCATAAATAAAGTGCGAGCTGCTATAAATTGCGAGGACAACCAGCAGGCTGGGCGGACAACACGGATTATTAATATTTTCCATACTGCTTTTCAGCTTGATCTGTTTTCTTTTCTTTTTTTCTTCTTTTCTGTTTGCCTGCTTTGTTTGAGCTCTTGAAATGTGAGCTCCGTCAGCAGCCAGCAGCATTCACAATGACCAGAGCCCCAAGCATAAGAAATAAATCAGCTTTGAGTATAAAAATGCACGTCAACATGCTGCACATATAAAACTTCAGAGCTCCTCCTCTTAGCTAGTAGTAATCAGGCAGGCAGCTGGCCAGGGTTTCCGAGGAATTTGAAAGACAGACGGACAAACATTGCCTGGCCATGTTGGCTTAATGAGTGCTGGCCACAAAATCAACGAGTCAGTTCTTGTAAAGCAAAAAGCTGCATGAGAGTCAACCATAAATGTACACACAGTCATTCCCACACACTCCCTTTCCCACACACTCACAGTCACAACGTTCATCTGACCACTATACCACAAGTTGACTTATTGTATGTAGAACTTTCCTGGAAAACTAATATCAAAAATTTCAAATACTGCTTTTGAGCCACAAAGTTAACTAAGCAAATTCTGACATAAATTGCGATGGTCATTTGTGCCCAGGAATTAAATTCACATTGGTTATTAAAACTTTCGACATACTATAAATTATGTGATTATATTGACAGGCATAAAACGATCAACTCATTAGCTGACAGCGCAAATCAACAGAATTCAAGCGTTTTAATTAAATGAAAATTAATTAAAGTGGATTTCGTACATATAATGTCAACTTATGACAACTTTATTGACATTTTGCAATATGAATCATATTTATAATGACATTAAAAAGTTGTTCAATTAATAAGAGTATAATAAAATAACAAGTGACAGAACAAAATAATATATATCTGGTTTAATATAAATTAATCAATTTAAATATATATATTTATAAAATTCTTTAATCTCTGAATGCAGATTTTTCTCAAAAATGTATAGAAAAAGATATATCTTACGATTCCTTCTTGTAATCCCTCCTGAAATGCTCGTTAAAATTGATGCGTTAACGACTGAAAGAAGTTTTAATAAACAAACTCGTTTGCGGTGGCGTATGCGTGATTTATTATGACATTTTTTGTTGGTCATAATCCGAATGGCTTTTGTTAATAAAGCTTTTGCTTATATACCATATGGATATTGACATTTAAAGTAAAATCAATTTGTCAATTACATGAAATGTTGTCCTTTTTTTCCGTTTTTATTTTTTTATTTTTTTGTTTGCTGCTCAAACTGAAACGCAGTATATGTTAAACTTTTAATTCCATTTGGGCATGAAACCAACAAATAAATCAAAGTCACGCTGTGACCCGGTCGCTGTCTGAGTCCGGGATATGGGTCTGCAATTGCGGCAGCTGCACTGTCCAATGAATTAAAAGTATAAACAAACAAGCCACGCACACACACATCCATCCATATATGTACATATATGAATGTATATGTGCCACATACGGGAATATAGCGAAAGTTTTCAATTTCGCTACAGTTGCGACTGTGATTTAAGTGTCGCGCTTGCTGGCTGGCTGGGATGCCGCTGCCACCGAAAATAAATTCGTATAATAAAACAAATACAAAACGAAGGAAATATGAGAACTGTCGAATGCAATCGACTTGCCAATACTCTGTTTAGAGTGCCAATATAGTTTGAATCAGATCAAAAGAGCTTTTTGGTTTGATTGATTGACGCTAGCCCGAGAGCAAATAGGGAAATTTAGATTTTTCAGATATGTGGAGTAGAAAGTCAATAGTGAAATAGCTAAAGTGGGCTGCTCTATGTAGAGACCAAGGGGTATATTGGTTTTCGCCACGAACATAGACATAATCAAGAAGAAGTTCAGTTAGTGCGACTCATATACACACCAATCACTTCATAAAGAAAGAGTATAAGAAGGAAGTGCATACACATAGTAAACCCATTGTACAGCCGCGCAATCATTTAATCATAAGCATAAATATGAAAAGCATTTGCACAAATTGTTCGCTCTATATTTTATTTGAATGCACAATTAATCGAATCCAATTGATTTTTATTTATGTATAACAATTTAGTTTTGACTTTTCCGCTGCATTTGTGAAAAATGCTTGGCTTTGGGCTTAGATGCGGATTTATAGGCCGTTGCACAGGCGAATGCTGATAGTGCGCTTGACTGTGGTTGTTTTTTTTTTGTTGTTGTTGTGTTTTTCGCTTGAGTTTTTTTTTTTCTTTTTAATATGAATCTATGGCTTGTGTGTATATATTTATCATTCCCGACATTTACTATGGGCTTGAAAGGCAAAATATTTGAATAAAATTGTTTGGTTTTTCTTTATATATAATGAAAGTATATCAACAAAAGATATTAAAATTATAGAAAAAATTATTGTTTAGTTCTGAAAATGTTGTTCACTTGCAAAGTAGCCAAAGTGTTATAGTTTCTGTATGAAATAACTGCAAATCGAAACGCCTTTCTATAAACAGCTTACTCTAGATTTCACATTCTTTGACTGCTGACTTTTTACTGATCAGAAAGCTATTCCAGGTAAGTAGAGTTGCATCAAATGAGAACGTTATTGGTGTGTGTATGTAATAGACCTTTAACAGATTCTGTTAGCACATAAAAGTCTTTTTGAGCTAAACTTTGTATAGCAAAAATTATCCAAGAATATTTCAAAGAATTCGTTAGGCTCAAATTGAAGTTATAAAAAACACATTCTGTATAGAAGTCAGAAAGGATAAGCACACAAAATGCACTCTTTTCTCTCTTTTGTTCTTCTTTTGCATAAATACTTAAGTCTCTTATTGTGCCCTTGAAAGTAGGCAATGAAATTTCGCATGGTCAGAGTATGACTATGAACACAAATATATGTATGTCTTTTTGAATATATGCATATATCTATTTTATATTTCAATATATATTATATATCAAAAATATATTTTATACATATTCAACTTTAAGCAAGAAGTCTGCAATTTCGTGCCATTGTGCTTGACAGGGGCGTTATTTATATGCGCTGGTGTTCTGCTCCTGTTGTGTGCCTGTTTGTCTGTTGTTTGCTGGCCCGCAAAAATAAAAACCAACTGAGTTCCAAAAATAAAAAAATAAAAATAAAAATAAAAAAAAACGGCGCGGAACACATTTCATAAATCTTGGCCGCGATTGAGCACAACTCGTTTTTTTTTCTTTCTTTAATTGTCGTTATTTTTGGCTGCGCTTCTTGAATTCGGCTTTCGGATTCGCATTCAAGTTTTGGTCACGCGTGCCCTGTGATGTGTCGCTGCTGTCAATGGTCAAGGACGAGCGCAATGCGGCTGCTGAAGAATTATCGCCTGGCTGCGCTGCAGGCGCCACGCGGCACAACAAGTCTGCTATTGCGATAGGGCCCAAAGCGCGTTTTTGGATGAGAGGGCCGGCCAAAGGAGATGAAAGACTTAGGCGACTTCTTGCAGCCTCTGAAGCCAACTTGATATTCGCAATCTTTGAACCCGGGCTTCGCAATGCGTCCAAGGGTGCGGTTCAGCAGCCAGACCATGGCGCCAATGATGCCCAACGCTGCGCACAAAACAAATATAACTATGACCAAGCGCCAGTTGGAGTCCATATTCTCCAGATCGAAGCGTAGCTCCGGTGTTAACTTGTTGGCTGCAGCTATTTCACGTTCGATCTGCTTCTTCAAGTTATGGCATTCGTAGGCGGACATTAGATGCGGCACCTGATAGGATAGTTCCGGTTGCTCATTGAGCCACCATTCGTCCCAAAACTCCAGCTGCTTGTCGGCCAACAGGCGATTGCAGTGCGCAAATACTTCGCTTATCCACTGTTGGCACTCCGGACTGTTGATGTTTTGCTTGCAAATTGGATTCATTTCGTTTTATTCAATGAGTATATATATATGTGAGATGACATCAATATAAATATATAATAAAGACACATACTTAAATATACATGATATAAACCTATGCCTACTTGTTTCACAGATTATCGTATTGCTTTCGGCGACTCAGCCAATTCGCCCAGCGTATTTTGGTGCGGCCCTGGCTGTCCGATTGATTTGTCGCTAGTTGCTCATAAGTTGTTGGCATTTTACTAATGGAATCATCGCATTTGTTTGCCTCGCTCTCCATGTTCACGGCTATAGAGTTTTGATCTTCATCTGCCGTGGCTCTTTCGGACTGCTCGCTAGTTGTGCTGATTGTCTCCTCATCGGTGGTGTTCTCCTTGCATTCGTCTGTTTGAAAAGCACTCGATTCAATGTCACTTGTCTCCTCTGATGCGTCCACCTGCAATTCACAATCCTGCTCCGCACCCTTGGGCTGCCTGGCAAATCTACTCATCGCGAAACTATTCCAAAACCTTGAGGGCACATACAACTCCTTGTTGTCCATGCAACCGATCATCTTGGTTGGAGCGCTACATTCAGCACGCATCTGCTGCACAATCTCGTTCACTGCATCATCTCCGCCCGACTGCCTGTCAGATTGGTATGTCACACAGTAGTCGTCTGGACATAGCGGTGGCTTCTTGAGCACAAAGGCCTTGGCCAGCAGCCAAATAATCACACCTATGCAAAATACTATGATGAAGAAGAGCAGCAAATAGGTCATCGAATTCATGCCCGGTTTGTGGGTAAAGAGGGCAGCCTCTAGCTCTCGCTTCAGTCGCTGGCATTCTTCGACTGAAATAAGCCTTGGAGCGGGCTTATCGGAGCTGCTAAAAGGATTCTGATCCTGACCGAATTTCGAGTCGGGACACCGCGTACATATCTCGCGTTGCCAATGATCGCAGGCAGCGCTATTTGGATATTTTTTACAAATCGAGTTCGAGCGTTTCATTGTAAGAGCTTATGTTTGTAGTTTCTATTTAAATTGACATTGTGATAACTATTTCAATACATATAAAAATTTAATTCCAGCTTGTATTTGTGTTCATTTAAGTATAGATAAATACCCCCCAACAACAAACAACAAATAAATTTTACATTGTCATAAGTGTCTGAAATTTGGACATTCTAAAAATTATTGCCACAATATGTATCAATGTGTCAAATGTGGGTTTGAGCATTAGCATGCATGAAACTGAGGGACACTCCAGCGCGGGCAACTGTCGGAACTGTAATGAGTTTATAACAATATGAAGCTTGCCTTAGCTTAAGAAACTCTAGACTCTTATCAAACAACACACGCACGCTCTCAATTCATATTTCATTTGATACCATTACAGACATCGAAATCATCAAATCTCCACCATATCATTGCACTCTTCAAGCAGTAATGAGACTACCAGTAATAGCAATCAACTCACAAGCTTTCTACTCAAGGTATAACTCAGGGATACTCAAATTTCTGAACTCCTTAACTGAAAGAATCTTTGTTAATACAGTCAAAGCTTACTTTCTAAACTTTTAATATTAATACATTTATATTATATACCTAAAACTATCTAAGGATTTTTGTATACTTCGAAGTTAATGTTGTCCCGAAAAATGAAAGGTTTAATATTAAATGTAAGTCTAATAAAAAATAAATAAAATTACGGAAAAATATATATGTAATGAAAAATGCCTGGCGCAAAGCTGGCAAATGTAGAAACACCCAAATGTTCATAAATTTTATTTTTCCACTTCGAAATGCCCAACACACACATATGTCTGCATGTATGTGTATATGTGTATACATAAATATATATATGTGTTAACTGTGTATATAGCATTCAAAGAAGTAAACAAAAACTAACCCAACGTTATCTGTGCTAGGCCGTTGGCAATGCTCACTTGAACTCATTGCGAGGGTTTAGTGTAAAAGTGTTCGCTTAGAGATGTATATACCCAATTTATTGGGTATTTTCAGAAATCCGAAATCTAACTCATGTTGGCCTCAAATGAGTTAAAGAATTCACAGAGTTATCAAGTTCTCTTTAGTCTTCGCTTAGAGATATATTCCAAATTTATTGGGTAATTTCAGAACTCAGAAATCTCTCAAATGAGATAAAGAACTCACAGAGTTATCTTGATCTCTTTAGTTACTTAACTTAGTTAATAATTTTAATGATATGCCATTAGCTAAATTATGTGTAGGCGCAAATAAGATGTTATTCAATGAAAACTCAAGTAGAAAGTAAAATCCTATAGGGTATATGTCAGCTAATCACTTCGAGCACACTTTATATATTTAATTGCTTTGCACGCAGTTTGTGGTGGCAAGTGGGAAACTACTTCAACTAAAGGTGCAACTTAATTTGCGGCAAATGTTGATGGTTACAGGCAACCAAATGGCAGGAAGCAAGTATTTTTCTTTACCAACGGTGGCGCGACGCTTCGACGTGTCGGAAACTTGACATGGAAAAATGGAATTTGCGCTTTCGCAAAGTTCCTAATTTTTTTTGACTTTTTTTTTCAGGGGTAACAAGGTCGCATCTGACACGCAGTCAGCAGCTCTGTTGATGACTGACAGCACAGCAGTCCAAGGCAGCAGTCGCGCCGGCGGACTGAGCAGCCGATGATAATACCTGTAAACGTGACGATGACTTGCTAGATAGCATTGAAATATATTACCAAGCGAACCATGCGCTGGCTGCCTGGCACAGGCACAGGCACAGGCAGCTGGTACATACCCAGAGAGACAGAGAGAGACGAGGCGGACAGGCATCAGCCGCAAGGACACATCGGCAATTATAATTAGATGTGGGCGCTTTGAGCTCAATTAAAAAGCACGTGGCTCAACGAGCAGCGTACATGGCCCAAAAATTGGGTTAAAACGTGCCGCAGGCCTAGAAATTTTGCCAGAAATTGTTTCTGTTTCAATTTGCGCGCTGCATTTTTGGCCATGCGGCGGATGCATGACATTTTGCCTATATTGAAATTTATGCTTCCGACTCGAATTCGAGCACATTTATACAACTTTTGGGCGCCAGAAGTTTACACAATTTCATGGTAAAAATGTTCGGCGGAACTTTCATATCCGTGCCTGCCGCCATGCCGCCCTGCAGCCCTGCGGCCTGGGGCCTGCGGTCACCCGGCCTACTCCCGAAAAACCCAATATAGACCATATAAAGCCTATGGCAATGCGGCGGGAAATTGGTTTATTTTATACCCATTGAACGTAATTCGGTGGGTTGCTTAATGGGTGGCGGTCGCTCGGTCGCTCGGTCGGTTGGCGGCTGTCGACAGCATTTGGCAATTTCAAATTAACATTCAATGCGATTTGTTTAGAATTCCAATTAAACCATTTTTATTGCTCATTTTTGAGCACTGCTGCGCTTTATTGAACAATTTCACTGTAGGCGAAAAGTGGACGAAGAATAGGAGAAATCAGAGATATATAGTGGATTAAGGATGTAAAACAGCGTAAAACGAAACAAAGTTTACTTGGAAGCAGAAACAATTAAGCGTGTATTGACATCAAATGGGGTTAGAAGTTAGTTAAAAGGGATGAAGAAAAATAAATTTGACTTAATATAGATTGATAAAAATTAAACGAAACTCATAATTGTCAGCAGTCCATGAAAAACAAGTAAGAGTGCTCTAGTCGAGATTGCTCGAGATTGCTCGACTAGAGCAGATCACCTACGAAGAGCCGATATTCCAAACATTCTTTGCTTATTTTACATATACATACATAAGCAACACAGCACACACACATGCCTATGGCTCTGCTCTGACTCAACTCAAGCTCTGCCTATGGCTCTGCCTATGGCTCTGCCTATGGCTCTGCCAATGACCTTAGCCCAGGGCTCTGCTTAGGCTCTGCCTATGGCTCTGCCTATGGCTCTGCCTATGGCTCTGCCTATGGCTCTGCCTATGGCTCTGCCTATGGCTCTGCCTATGTCTCTGCCTATGGCTCTGCCTATGGCAATGCCTATGGCAATGCCTATGGCAATGCCTATGGCAATGCCTATGGCAATGCCTATGGCAATGCCTATGGCAATGCCTATGGCTTTGCTCTGACTGAACTCAGGCTATGCCTATGACTCTGCTAGGGCTCTGCCTATGGCTCTGCTCTGACTCAACTCAAGCTCTGCCTGTGGCTCTGCCAATGATCTTAGCCCATAGCTCTGCTTAGGCTCTGCCTATGGCTCTGCTCTCACTCAACTCTGCCTCTGCTCAGGCTCTGTTTAGCCTCTGCCTATGGCTATGCTCCGACTCAACTCAGGCTCTGCCAATGGCCTTAGTCTATGGCTCTGCTCTGGCTCTGCTCTGGCTCTGCTAGGGCTCTGCATATGGCTCTGCTCTGACTCAACTCAGGCTATGCCTATGGCTCTGCCAATCGCCTTAGCTCATGGCTCTGCTCTGGCTCTGCCTATGGCTCTGTCTATAGCTCTGCCCATGCTCAGCTCTGGCTCTGCCTAAGACTCCCCCGATTACTCTGCCTATGGCTCTGCCTACGGTTGTTCTCAAAATTTCAAAATAATAGAGAAAATGAGTTCAATTTGAAAATGTAAATGACAAAATTATGTGAATAATCATGAGTACTGCTAAGAAGAAATGCAAATAACTTATGCAACATAAAGGTAATAACTAATTTGAATCAGATGTAATTAAAAGAGTCAAATGCAATTGCAAATTAAGTTAGTCGGACTGCAATCAAAGATGGCGATTAGAACCTTAGCCAGAGTCCATATTCGCAATGCAGCTGCTTGATTATAGCATTTGAATCAGTTACTTTTGCGTAAAATAAGCAATTTCATGCCAACTGCTCAAGCAACGGATAGCAGATGTCATTCATGGGTTATGGTTAGCTGTTGGCTGCAGTGCACCTGTAGTTGCTGGCTTTACTGGCCGAACTGGCTTATACTCTGGCTAATTGCAGTGGGAAATTTACGGGCACGCTCGACATAAACTTGGCCATAACCTGTGGCTATTGCCAAGCCCAGGGTGCAGTGCGAGTTATTGACGTGGTTTAGAGTGCATTCGTGTTGAGTTCACTTGCAATGGCCAGTCAAAAAGGAAGAGTGAACGCAATACAGCTAGCGAGAGAAAGGCAGTGTAGCGAGTGCGAAGAATAAATTAAGTGAAAGTCATGAATGGGAAGCGTTAGGCTGGAGTTTTAAAAAGTTAAAAGAGAAAAAATACGAAAATGCGGCCAAACGGGCTCGTTAGTGGCTGTTGCATATCCAGCTACTCTTATGGGTGTGAGAGTGTGTGTACGCACGAGTGCCATAAATTGTGCTATATGTAGTCTTTTCGACTGCAACATGAATTCGTGAAACCAAAAACCGCCTGTTTTCAAAACATCAATTTCTGTGCGTATTTCCATGCATGACTACACCTTATCTAACAGGCTCTAAAAACCAAAAACACTATTTGGCCAAGAGTACAATTTTATGATCGTTAAATGTGGATTTTCCATTTGCACAATCCCAAATATGAACTATGTTGGCGTAGCTTTTGTGCAATTTGTGCATTTCCCAATATTGAATTTTGTTTTAATTATTTAATTTAGAAACTGAAAATTGTATATTAATTGTTAACCGATGCATAGATAGAAACCTAATATTGTCCATATTTAATGAGAAATATTATGCAAATTCCAAAAATTTGGATTTAAAGCTTAAACAGTAGTTATCTTTGCCCCTCTGATTCACAAGTTAAACTAACATTTTACTCAATTTACTTTTCCTTTTAGTTCTCTGAAGAATGCTTTGATTGAATTTAGACTATCTTCAGTTTCTATCCCTTTATCACTTTTGATAAGATGAGGGATAATCACGATTGAACACATTTTGGATTATGGTTCTTCCATCAATATAGCTATATATTAAGTTTTAACGTTCGTTTTTATACCCTGAACCCATTGAAAATGGGAAAACAGGGTATAATAGTTTTGTTAAAATGTATGTAACAGGCAGAACGAGGCGTGGCAGACCCTATAAAGTATATATATTCTTGATCAGCTCGACGAACTGAGTCGAAATAGCCATGCCCGTCTGTCCGTCCGTCCGTATGTGTGAACGCGTCGATCTCAGAATCTATAAGAGCTAGAGACTTGAAATTTTATGTAAAAAAACCGATAAATTTGATCGTTTAAAAGATCGATTTAAAACGTTATCGAAACGCACTTATAAATTTATATCTCCCACATCTTTACAGCTAGAGTATCCAAATTTTGTATTCAGTATAAACCGCCAAACTTGTACCGTATTTCAAGTACTAGAGACTTGTGCTTCTGCAAATACACACATATGAATGACATAACCACGCTCTAAAAGTTATTATTATGATTAAGAAAGTCCACCTTCTAAGGAACTTATTCAACAATTAACTTCTCATAATACTGCTCTTACTGCAGCCCGAGCGCAGTCGCTGCGTAAACTGCGCAGTAGCAGAGCGCACGCATATTCGTGCGTACGTATGTGTGTGAGAATGCGTGTGTGTATGTGTGTGTGCATGTGTTGCGTGTATGTTAAATAAGTATAAAATGTTTGGAATATCGGCTCATCCGCAGGGTTCAGGGGATCTCCTAGTCGGGTACCACCGACTAGAGCTGTCTTACTTGTTTTTATTAATATTTTGAAAATTTGTTTGTTTACTTTGTTTAATAATTTACCATATGAAAAGCATGAAACATTTCGATCTTTAGTTAAAGACTGATAGACATCAGCGCGTCGTTGTCAAGGGCCACAAATCAGCAATCAGTTTAAAATTTACAATAGCTTTACTGTAAGTGTGGCGACTGAGAAGAGAAGCCCAAAATTAAATGTCTAACAAAATCGTTAAACAATGCTTAGATGGTAGTCTTGTTTAATCTAAAAACTATAACTAAGCTAAGTGATTCCTATAAAGAAATGACAAGCTGCAATATGATAAGAACAGAGAAAAAGTTGTTAACTTTTACGTTTTGTTAAAGAAAGTACATCTGATGGCAATTTTGATATTATTAAAATAACTTCTCTAAAAACATTAAGTCTTTTAGTAATTAGGCAATTTTTATATATTTTAACAAAATGTTTTGCATCAGAACATGTTACTCACCATTATCCTAAAGTCGAAATTATATAACATTATATTAACTTAATTTAAATGAATATCAGCATTGATATTAACAGAGTCTTAAAATTCTTTTAAATGTTCTATGCTTAGGTCGCTATTATTGTATGCATATTGTTATCATATACATACATATGTATATGTATGTTACAGCTTTATAATAACATTATTATCAATAACATTAATATAATTTTCAACATAAAAACAGAACCAATAAATAATATATAATATATAATATATAATATATAATATAAAAAAAAACAAAAAACCAACAAAAACTTAATGATCATAAACACTTAGATCATTATATTATGACTACAATTATTTTAATTTAAACAATTGCTTAAAACTACAACAATTCCACTTAATACATTTAACATATTCTTAACTATTAATATAAAAAAAAAAATCAACCAAAAAAAAAAAATTATACCTTGATTTCCCATTTTCAATAAGTTCAGGGAATAAAAACACAAACAAAAAGCACAAAAAAAAAAAAAAAAAAAAACAGAAACAAAAAATAAAAAAACAAACAATAAAAAAAAAACAAACAAAATCAAAAAAAAACAAAAAAAAAACCAAAAAAAAAACAAAAAAAAACAAAAAAAAAACAAAAAAAAACAACAAAAAACATAGAAAAAACATTAAAAAAACACCAAAAAAAAAAAAACAAAAAAAAAAACACCAAAAAAAAACAAAAAAAAAAGCACCAAAATAACAAAAAAAAACTTACTGATTATAAACACTTAGATCATTATATTATAACTACAATTATTTAAACAATTGCTTAAAACTATGCTTATAATTATTACAATTCCACTTAATATACTTAACATATTCTTATTATTTAAATACTTACCACATTCTGAAGAATTGGTGGATCACTGCACTTTACTTTATATCACTTCACTTTACTGCACTGCACTGCACGACTGACCACCAGCAGGCCACAAAGACGACTGATTTTGCGCAGAAACAGGCGCCCTTTATATAGGGCAAAACTCCCGCGCAAAGCACCCGCGCAAAACGGAGTTCGACTCATGAAGGTTTGATCTCAGTCGTTTTTTCATTCGAACATTGAGCGAAAACTACGTCCCGCGCAAAACGGAGTTCAGCTCATTGAGGTTTGATCTGAGTTCCTTTTTTATCACTCGAACGTTGAGCGAAAACTAAGAGAATGAAGCTTCTGCTCTAGCAAGAATTTGAGCTTACTATCGGTAAGCACTAACAGAATGCTGCTGCTAACATTTACAGACTGGTAGAGCAGCAGAATGCTGCTGCTAACATTTACAGACTGGTAGAGCAGCAGAATGCTGCTGCTAACATTTACAGACTGGTAGAGCAGCAGAATGCTGCTGCTAACATTTACAGACTGGTAGAGCAGCAGAATGCTGCTGCTAACATTTACAGACTGGTAGAGCAGCAGAATGCTGCTGCTAACATTTACAGACTGGTAGAGCAGCAGAATGCTGCTGCTAACAGTTACAGACTGGTAGAGCAGCAGCATTCTGTTAGTGTTTACATCGAGTTAGCTCATGAGCTGAACTCCATTTTGCGCGGGACATAGTTTTCGCTCAATGTTCGAATGAAAAAACGACTGAGATCAAACCTCGATGGGTCGAACTCCGTTTTGCGCGGGTGCTTTGCGCGGGAGTTTTGCCCTATATAAAGGGCGCCTGTTTCTGCGCAAAATCAGTCGTCTTTGTGGCCTGCTGGTGGTCAGTCGTGCAGTGCAGTGCAGTAAAGTGAAGTGATATAAAGTAAAGTGCAGTGATCCACCAATTCTTCAGAATGTGGTAAGTATTTAAATAATAAGAATATGTTAAGTATATTAAGTGGAATTGTAATAATTATAAGCATAGTTTTAAGCAATTGTTTAAATAATTGTAGTCATAATATAATGATCTAAGTGTTTATGATCATTAAGTTTTTGTTGGTTTTTTGTTTTTTTTTATATTATATATTATATATTATTTATTGGTTCTGTTTTTATGTTGAAAATTATATTAATGTTATTGATAATAATGTTATTATAAAGCTGTAACATACATATACATATGTATGTATATGATAACAATATGCATACAATAATAGCGACCTAAGCATAGAACATTTAAAAGAATTTTAAGACTCTGTTAATATCAATGCTGATATTCATTTAAATTAAGTTAATATAATGTTATATAATTTCGACTTTAGGATAATGGTGAGTAACATGTTCTGATGCAAAACATTTTGTTAAAATATATAAAAATTGCCTAATTACTAAAAGACTTAATGTTTTTAGAGAAGTTATTTTAATAATATCAAAATTGCCATCAGATGTACTTTCTTTAACAAAACGTAAAAGTTAACAACTTTTTCTCTGTTCTTATCATATTGCAGCTTGTCATTTCTTTATAGGAATCACTTAGCTTAGTTATAGTTTTTAGATTAAACAAGACTACCATCTAAGCATTGTTTAACGATTTTGTTAGACATTTAATTTTGGGCTTCTCTTCTCAGTCGCCACACTTACAGTAAAGCTATTGTAAATTTTAAACTGATTGCTGATTTGTGGCCCTTGACAACGACGCGCTGATGTCTATCAGTCTTTAACTAAAGATCGATATGTTTCATGCTTTTCATATGGTAAATTATTAAACAAAGTAAACAAACAAATTTTCAAAATATTAATAAAAACAAGTAAGACAGCTCTAGTCGGTGGTACCCGACTAGGAGATCCCCTGAACCCTGCGGATGAGCCGATATTCCAAACATTTTATACTTATTTAACATACACGCAACACATGCACACACACATACACACACGCATTCTCACACACATACGTACGCACGAATATGCGTGCGCTCTGCTACTGCGCAGTTTACGCAGCGACTGCGCTCGGGCTGCAGTAAGAGCAGTATTATGAGAAGTTAATTGTTGAATAAGTTCCTTAGAAGGTGGACTTTCTTAATCATAATAATAACTTTTAGAGCGTGGTTATGTCATTCATATGTGTGTATTTGCAGAAGCACAAGTCTCTAGTACTTGAAATACGGTACAAGTTTGGCGGGAAGGGAAGGAGAGGGGGAATGGTATACAAAATGTGACAAAAATCAAAATTGTATAAACTCCACATTATACTGAATACAAAATTTGGAGACTCTAGCTGTAAAGATGTGTGAGATATAAATTTATAAGTGCGTTTCGATAACGTTTTAAATCGATAACTTTTAAACGATCAAATTTATCGGTTTTTTGAAACAAACTCGATCTGCGCGTGCTATACACGGATCTACATAAAAAATTTCAAGTCACTAGCTCCATAGATTCTGAGATCGACGCGTTCATACATCCGGACGGACGGACGGACAGACGGACAGACGGACAGACGAACAGACGGCCAGACGGACGGACGGACGGACAGACGGATATGGCTATATCGACTCAGTTCGTCGAGCTGATTAAGAATATATATACTTTATGGGGTCTGCCACGCCTCCTTCTGCCTGTTACATACATTTTAACAAAACCATTATACCCTGATTTCCCATTTTCAATGGGTTCAGGGTATAAAAATGACAGAATCACGCTCTGAAAGTTTGATTAAGAAAGTCCATCTACAAAAGAAGTTATTAAACATTTCATTTCCCATAGTAAAGCCTATGAGCGCAGCCCACGCTCAGTCGCTGCGCTAACTGCGCAGTCAGCAGAGCGCGTGCTTATGCGTATGTGTATGTGTGTATGTGTGTGTGCATGTGTGCATGTATTGCTTGTATACATGTATATGTTAAATAAGCATAGAATGTTTCGAGTATCGGCTCTTCGCAGGGTTCAGGGGATCTCCTAGTCGGGTACCGCCGACTAGAGCTTTCTTACTTGTTTCTCTCAAAACTTGAATGCTGAAAGCACACAAGATTTTCTAGCATAAGTCTTTACGGCTTAGTTAGCTTTCAAAATATATTTCATTCATAATATTGTGCGCGTTATAGGAAGTAAATTAAGCAGAAAGGATAGTCAGCCAGCTGTACGGGTTCGCTTTGCAATCCCTGTGCTCGAGCGAGTTCCTTATCCGATGCCACCCCTGACTGAGGTATTGTTAATGCCAACACATTTGCGCATATTTTTCCAGCTTGGCAAATTTACGCATCTTGCAGCAAAAGCAGTGGCGAGTGGCAAAAGGCAAGTGGCAAGTGGCGAGTGGCAAGCGGCAAGTGGCAAGTGGGTGGGGCCAAGACGTGTATTGCTATTCACGCCCAGTCACGGCATCTTTTACGCTCCGGCACTTTGCGAGTGCGCGTAAATCCATTTGAAGCGAGGGATTTTCATCTTTCAGGTTGCGCTTGACGTGGTTCCATGTAGCTTCGCAGGCGGTGTTGCCAGACCGTTTCCGACTGCACCTTGTTTACGTTGGCCCCGGACTTATCGGAGTTGTCCGGATTTATGTGAAGAGCACATTGTGCTGATTACAATGGCCTTGTGCAGACCGTGTCCAGTCACTGTCTCCGCCTAAGTTAGGCAGATTAAAAGCTCCGCTTATTCAGCCTTAATTTATGGCTACACATAGAATGCGAAATACTCAGAATATAGAATACGGCGGACGGTCGACGGAATAGAAACTTCTACGGTATCAAATGAAGCACAGCTGCATTTGAATCCAGAATGTCGTGAACTTTCAAATTTGGCAACTGATGGCCATCATTTAATTGAATAGAAACTTTTACAGGCCGCAAGTACCGCAAGGCTATTGACTTTCTTTCCATAGATATATACATATATATGTATGTATATATAAATGTACATACATATATCTGGAGTCGATGCCCATACAGCTGTGAGAATTTCCATGGCGCGCTTTTTCGCATTGCACGAAATAGGGAAATTTAATGAAATTTCAAATGCCATTCGCTTTCTATCTCAAGCTGTCAAGCTTTTGTCTGCACGCCAGTCGCTCTCTGTGTGTGTATGCATATGTGTGTGTGTGTGTGTGTGTGTTTGTGAGTGTGTGTTTGTGAGTGTTTGTGTGTGTGTGTGTGTGTGTGTGTGTGTGTGTGAGTGTTTGTGTGTGTGTGTGTGCTTGCGTGTCCTGGTCTGTCTGCTCAATGTCCTTTGTGCTCCAGTGACAGCTGCTCATTTCACGCTTGGTAATTTCAATGAATTTTTGCCAGCGCCATTCGAGCCACATCTCCATCTTATTTGTTCGACGCCTGCATTAATTAAATTTTTTTCGTATTTCTATACATAAATGCATAGAATTTGAGCTCCGAGACTCGAGTCACTATTAATTTATATAAATAGTGCCGCATTAATATTCATAGATTTTTATTTATATACTTGAGCTCTCAAAGAGCTTAAGACTATTATTTCTATCCATTTGAAATAAGTTTCCTAAGCTTTTTATTCTTCCAAATCATATATCTAAAGTCCATACATTAAGCAAATTTAATTTTTTATATTTTGAGTAGAGCTTTGCGATAGTTGCATCAATAGCATCTGATGATCATCTGCCGACAATTGAATATTCGGAAACAGATTGAATATATCTGGATTTTGCTGAAAGTGGTCAAGAAGCCTGATCAGATAGTGATGCTCGCTGTTCCTTTACAATTATGCGACGCCGCCGTATGAAGTCGTCCATCGTCCGACGTTTGCCTAGCTCGTATTTGCTGCCAGTCGAGACCTTGGACACTTTGTCGCTCTCTTTACTCTCGTCAGGGAATCCTCCAGCACAAGCATGACACACCGTATTTAAATGGTATGGACTAGAGACGCATCGAATGTTTATTGAAGTGACTTCGCAAGGTTCTTAATGCTTACCATCTCCAATATCGATATTATTCAACTCTTTAAGCGTTTGCTTCATTTACTCATACGGACTGTCCAGGACGGCCAACGATTCTGTCAATGTGGTCTGCATGGTGTATAACCAATATATATAATGACAACTCTGTATCTGTGCTCTAGGCGAACATGCCCGTGCAAAGCTACTGTTATAAACATTCCACATTGCTTCTATATAAACACATCCAAGCCGCTCTCCATAAACATGTTCCCAAATAACATTAAGTGCATAAGTAAGCGTGAATGGGAAAGATTGAAAAAGAGAAATGTTTGCAATTCTCCCTTTAGCTTTATAGCTGAAGAGTTCCATTTCAATATATCGATTTGTATCTATATAAAGAATAAAGGATGATACTTCGACAAGAGGATGGAAGGGTTCTTAGCTTGCTTTCCCCTTATTATTATTTAAACCAGATAATTTACTACTTTTTCTTCTTGTTTCTCTTTAGCAGACTCTTGCGCCATAGACGCCAATATTTTTGTATTTTGCGAGCAGCCCGATTCATCATATAGTTCAGGATAGCTGTTTGTTTCTTGCGCTCTTCTTCCTTTTCGCGTTTGACCACAATCTCATTGTAGATGGATTGCTCTTTGCGATAATAAACCATATATTCGTTGAGCTTTTTCTTTGCCACATTAAGTCGATCCGTCAGCTCCAGATGCTCAAGATATTTCTCAGCCATCATCGTATCATATTTCTTAATAATGCTCTGCAGTTGTATTTCGTATTTGTTCCTACAAAGAAATTTGTTAATACATATATACGAGTATAAATTTATATATATATGATTCGTTACTTTTCCTCGCGAGATTCCTTTTCAGATTTTTTGCTGCTCTTTGTTAGTTTTGCTTCTTCGAATTTCACTTTTTCGAGTTCCTCGGCCAGTTCTAATTGTTTATCTCGGCTGGCCTTATCCCTAGCTCGCGCAACTCGACGAGAGAGCTCACTGAGTGAAGATAAAGATATGAAATATATAAGCAAATGTCTATATATATATATAGTTTACATTGCATGCTGGATTTTCTTGTCATTCCGTAGCTTTTTCAGTCTCCTCTCTTCCATGATTTTCGCCACATACGTTTCCTTGGCGACCAGCTTGATCCTCTCCTCGACCCGGTGTTGCTCAATTATTTTCTGAAACTTTTGTATATCATCCCAGAGTTTCTTTTTCTCCTTCAGTACTCTGTGCAGATTACGTTCGTGCTCTATCTGATCATTGGCATCCCGCATCAAATGTGTTTTGGCCACGTCGAGCAGCTTACTGAAGGTAACCAGTACCTTGCGCTCCCTCTCGGACATGCCGTTAATCATTCCAGGAAACAGTGTGTAGATCTGACGGTTCCGCTGAAAGTAATCAATGATTTTGATCATGCCGTGATCCATCAGTGGCGTTCTCTGTTCCCTCAAAATAATATCGCGTCGTCGCATAAAGTCGTCTATCAGTTTGATTGCCAGCTCGTATGGTGTGCCGGTCAACACATTCCCAACCGTTTCCCGATCTTGAATCAGCTTTGGCAATATCAAAGAGATCTTGACGCGCTCGAATGCATCGTTCATCATTGCCAATACAAGTTCAATAAGTGTGGGTCGCAGTGAGCTGAAATCTGAATGAAATTAAATTAGTTTTGATTAATATAGAGCATTTCCGTAGCAACACACCTATCTGAGCCATACGAATGGCTTCGCGTCTAGCCACATATTCTTCGTCATCTATCTGCCTGTTCATCTTGCAATTTTTTTTTTTTTTTTACAAAGATTCTTAAATTTTATACTTTTTTTTACTGTGTGTGTCTTGTGTCTGTTTGTATTGATGAAATGTGTATGTATGATTGTGTTGAGAGAATTGTGTGTATTAACATTTTATTAGGTTACTTAGTTTGATAAGATATTTATATTAATTTAACTCAAATTTTTGTATAGATTAATGGATTAAAAGAGCATTTGAAAAGTTAAGAAGAAAAGCAATTTCAATAAAATATATCTACTATCTTTGTGCTTGCTTAAGATATGTTTAAAGACAGAAAAAAGTACTTTTGATATACAAGTTCAGAATTTGCTTTATATATCTTATAGAGTAACAATATAACTTATGATCAACCTCATCTATATCTAGTTCAATTAGGGATTCTTTATACATACAACACTTTGGTGTTATGCATATGTTAATAGTAATTGTGTATTATACGATAAACTCCAACAAGTTCAGCCATAGACACATACACACATACTTGCATATATATTACCTTCAAACATAGCGAATTTCAAAATGTTTACTGATATCAGCTTTAAAATTTTGATAGAAGCATGCAAATCGAATATATCTACATATGGCGCTTTCAAATGCTCTTTATTTAATGCTTTACAAACAAATTCTATTGAAATTACATCAAATTACGCTAATTCTGAGCTGCTAATTTTAATGAAATATTTATTTTAAATATTGCTTCCGCTGCAATCCCTAATGCTAACATACACTATTATGACTTTAAGCAGCTTAACTTCCATATTTGTAGTATATATAGTATATATGCATTCATATATAGTTATATTCCATTTCAAATGCTGACAATGACGGATTCGTTTAGTCTGATGTGACATTCATTTAGTCAGAGTTCATGGAATCACTTCATATGCTGCGGTCTGTTTCTTCCCTGGAGACTAATAACTTTATGCCTCCATCACTGAATGCTACCCATTTGAGTCGAAAACATAATAGAGTCATTTTCTGTATGCTCGGCGAGACAATTGGCTAGCTGGCTGGCTGGATGGCTGTCTGCCTGGTGCTGACCATATGGCGCTGCATTTGCAATCGGATGAGGAGGAGCAAATCACATAAATTACTTTATGATGGGATCGCATGAATCTGGCAGCGGGTGGAACTGAATGGAGCACAGAAAAAACTTTTGGGTTGGCACATGTGGTCACGGAGTGAAAAAGTTAGTAGCTGCCACTGCCGCACAATGCATTATAAGGAAGCAACAAAAGTCATTCCGAAGTTATTATCCCCCATACCACCTTCATGCATGCCAGCTCACCACCCGCTGGCCTTTGACTCATGCCATTTGCAAGGAAGAAAAAAATAAGAGAAAATAATGTGGGCGAGAAAACAAAAGTTTCAAGTTTTTCGACTGCCAACTTTTTGGCAACTTTCAGTGACAAACTTATTTTTTTCTGACCCGCACTGGCAATTTTGACCGTATATTGCTTTATAATGCCTGTTGTACCCTATGCAGTTCATAAAAAAATCTTAATATTTTCACAGCCACAAAATAATTATAAATGCGAGATAATCCAACACACATATGAATATAAAAATGTATAACAATTAGTATAAACTTTCTACAGCATATCCAATAGTCGTGGTTTCACTCTGTTCAAGCATTCTTATTTGTTTGCCTAAGGTTTGGCATTCTCTGAAATTGTCCAAAATGCAACTGCATATAAATTTCAAAGTTTTCATATAATTTTTCCCCAAATATTATGCAAACTTGCAGGCGTAGGCTGCACGTCAACTACAAAAATTTTTAAAACTATCTTTAATCTAATTTAAAAGAAAAACTAAAGAAAATTAATAGAATTGTACACAAATAACTTATTGAATCAAGAGCCCCAAGCTTAATTAGTCTTATTTATAAATACGAAATTGTTAGTTTTCTACTGTTTACTGCAAAATTGCTAGCATGGATGCAAAGAAACCCAATTTTGATGTACCGGAGGAAACGCGGGTGGAACCGATAAAGCGCAGACCAGGAACTAAATACATTCAAACAAGTACTTGTTCCACACGTTCTACATACCTAAATATTCCTATTTATTAACAGACTTATTCCCTTTTAGGTGAGAATAGAAAAAGTACCACATTTGAAAAAATTGCAATAGTTTTGTCTTGGGTCGTCGTTGTCATCACTTTTCCCATTGGTATATTTTTTTGTTTTGCAACGATCGCCGAATATCAACGAGCAATTTTCTTTCGCCTGGGACGGGTTAGGTGAGGCTTTCAGACCTAAAATATTCTATAGCATGACTAACTCTCGTTTAGGAAAGCTGCACAAGGGCCAGGTATTATCTGGTATTTACCTTGCATCGATTCGTACGGACTTGTAGATTTGCGCACCAGAGTGGAGGTCATTCCCACTCAGGAAATGATCACCAGGGACTCGGTGACAATCAGCGTCGATGCAGTGCTCTTCTACTATATCACTGGCTCATTGCATGCGACAATACAAATATCCAATGTACATGAGTCTACTCTCTTTATAGCCCAGACAACGCTACGTAATATCGTGGGCGCGAAAACGCTTCACGAACTTCTGACCTCCAGGGAATCATTGTCAATCGAAATTGGCCTTGCTGTCGACCGAGCCACTGAGAAGTGGGGTGTGAGAATCGAACGTGTTGCACTGTAAGTAAACCAATATCATTCATTCATTCATTCATTATCTCCCTGCTTAGTAAGGACATTAATCTGCCGGAAATACTTCATCGCACGATGGCCAGTGAAGCTGAGGCTTTGAGGGAAGCTCGTGCCAAGATCATTTCTGCAGAGGGAGAGGTTTTGGCTTCGCGAGCACTGAAAGAGGCATCTGATGTGATGGCTAAGAATAAAATCACACTGCAGGTAAGTCAATTATCAATTAAATAAATATTTAGTTGCTTACGATTCTGTTCAACATTTTACAGCTGCGGCACTTGCAGATTTTAACATCGATTGCCCAAGAGCGCATGGTAACGATTTATTATCCCTTCCCAATGGAGATATTGACACCCTTTGAGAATCGTAAGAAAGGCGGAGGTATTAGCTCTGAATCATTGATACCGATCATCAAACCGCGAATCGAAATGAAATCGCCAGTGACTTCAACTGAAAAAACAGAAACTGAGGAAGAGTAAGAGCTCTTCCCTCGTAAGGAATATCGCCATAGATTGTAGAGTATATTTTGTGTGGGAATATAACGTGAAAAGACTGCTTTTAATTGTATTAAAAATGTGTATAAATATTTACATCCCTTCTAAGAGTATTTTATACAAAGTAAACAATTTTTTGAATCAATAACTCAAAGAATTGTTAGGCATTAAATACTACTCTGTAAATATGTCGATCATAATTGACGCAGAAAACAAAATTTGTTGTAATGGCTATTCAAGGCAAATCACGCAACCAGTCCGATGCGGATAACAATTCTGCAAAGAAAAGTAAAGAACATGTTGGAGCGGCATCAAACTCTAAGGACGAATCTGAAGAGTCCTCCGAACAGAATACAAGATTAGTTCAAATTGGCAACTCTGCGATGCCTTCGAACCTCAATCTGGATGAAAACAAATTAGGAACGACATTTGAGAAAATTGCAATAATATTTTCTTGGGTCGTCGTTGTCCTCTTTTTTCCTATAAGCATATGTTTTTGTTTTGCTATAATCCACGAATATCAACGAGCTGTTATATTTCGGCTAGGACGGATTAGGTAAGACTTTCAGACATAAGATATTCTCTTGGATGACCCTCTCTCGTTCAGGAAAGGCTCAGCAGGGCCAGGTCTTGTCTGGTATTTGCCTTGCATCGATTCGTTTCAATATGTGGATTTGCGTGCCCGAGTGGAAGTCATTCCCACTCAGGACCTGATAACCAAAGACGGGGTCACACTCAGTGTCGATGCAGTGCTATTCTACTATATCATTTGTACATTGAACTCGACAGTACGAATCTATGATCCTCACGATTCGACTATCCTCCTAGCGCAGACAACGCTACGTAGTGTCGTGGGTAGTAAAACACTTCACGAAATCCTGACCTCCAGAGAAAAGTTGTCACAAGAAGTTCTCATTGCTTGCGAACGAGTTACTAAGAATTGGGGTGTGAAAATGGAGCGAGTTGCACTGTAAGTTTACAAAATGTTGGCCAATTCACGCGGCTCTTATGTTCATGCTTAGCAAGGACATTGATCTACCGGAAATATTACATCGAGCCATGGCTAGCGAGGCTGAGGCTTTGAGGGAAGCTCGTGCCAAGGTCATTTCTGCAGAAGGAGAGCGCAGTGCTTCGCAAGCATTGAAGGACGCATCTGATGTGATGGCTAACAATAAAATTACCCTGCAGGTGAGTATCATAGATATATTATAATTAATGAAAAGATAACGAACATTGGGTACACTTCGACACAGTTGCGGCAATTGCAGATCTTAACATCAATTTCCCATGAGCGCGAACTTGTAATTTGCTACCCATTTCCAATGGAGATGCTGACTGGATTTACAGAAATTGGGGCTGATGATCCTGCTACACCCGAAAATGATAAGGGAAATGACAAGGCTCTACCACTAAAAGAATCTATGATATCAGTTGTTACGAGCATGTTGGAACCATTTATGAGAAATCCTACAGACTTATTGGAAGGTGAATCATTTTTGGGGACAGATGATGCAAGTCAGTCCATAAATAAGGACTTTACTGACACTACATCAACTCACAACGTGCCCAAATCTGAAGCAAAACAGGATACACAACATCCTGATGGGCCACCACAGCCATCCACCAGTTTCCAATCAGATGGTAAGTATTGAAATTTGTTGCTCCTGCTAACATAATCATTTCTGTGTGCTTCTTAAAGATAATGAGAACTCTAAAGGAACTCAAACCGACCCGAGAACTAACAAGTAACATGGATTGTAGGCATTTGCCTAGTTGAAGACCTTTTAATTTTGTTCAAGACAACCCAGACCAGAAATCAAGTTAGCTGTATGAATTTTACTTTCCTGTTGCAAAGCAAACTAATTATTTTAGTTGTCGAAAATTTAAGTAAGCGATGACATAAATCTATGACAATAATATTGATATTATTGTAATGATATTCTAATAATTGTGATTTTATTTGTAATATATTATAATATTATAATAATTGTGATTTTATTTGTAATATATTATGGAAACATTGATATTTTGATATGAATTAGATATATTTATTGGTATCTTCCTTTACTTACTTTTGTTATTACTAAGAGTCTATCACTTCTTAGTGCCCATTGCGATTTATGCAGCCATTAAACACACCTTGATTCCTTAAAGCAACCTGAAATCAAATACTCTAGCATGACAATGCATCTCTCTCAAGTAAAGTAAACCTGGGGCGCATGAAAAGCCACGAGAAATGTCTTTTTAATATTATTAGCTGAACAATGACATATTTTTCTAATCAGATTTTCATAATTCTCAACTGTCATTGCAACAAAATGTTGCCTCATACGAGTCGCTAGTGGCACTCGTCTGCGTTAATGTGCTTCAAATGTGTTTGTGCACCGTAAATTAGCAGGGAAAGTTAATCTTAACGTGCCAGTCGATGCAAAAGAAAACCCAGAGGAATACAACCAACAAAAATTTCTAAAGAGATATACAATAATAAATTTTAAAAAAAATTTTAAATAATATTTATATAATTATGACTAATATAAGCATTAGTTAAAACTGATTGAAAATATATGTTGCATTTTTACAATATTTAGTTTCAAATGCTTAATGTTTAACTACTTTTTGTCGGGTGCGCAGAAAGTTAGCTGCTTTGTATATATCTACATGCATTAGCTTCTCTCTGTGCCTGTGTGTGTGTGAGTATGTTTGCGTGGGTTTGGTGCGTGCTTTTCAGTTCGTGCGTGTTCGAGGACAGGTGGAGCCCAACACCCATGCACATACACACACACACACACACACGCATGCCTTGCTTCAGCACGTACGTGTTTGTGCAGCTGCTTTGAGCTTGTCGCCCCACATACGCATCCGCACCGCCCAACACCCACCAACCACCGCCGTCAATCCACTAGCAACTGGCGCCGGCGCCGGTGCTGGTGCTGCTGCTGCTGCTGGTGCTGGCCGTGGCAGCCAGCGATGCATATTCAAATTTGATTTATGCAAATGGCAAATGCAGCAAGTGGCAACTGGCAACTGGCAACTGGCGAGTGGCGAGTGGGCGAGTGGGCGGGCAGTAGTGCTCTCTAAACCAATGTTTGCACATTTGTTGTTGCACCCGAACCTTTGCCAGCCATAAGTGGCCAGCTAGTCGCTTGTAAGCCATCTTTCATATGTTACTCAGCTGTGGACCGTTGGGGAATTCTTTAATTCACATTTAAACCCAGCGAGCGAACAAGCTTTTTGCCCCTCTTTATGTAAGGACAGGGCAGAGCAGATGTATTTGTGCACTTGACGTTTGGTCATTTCAGTTGTCATTTGGTTTTCTCTATTTTCATACCCTAACACATTGAAAACGCATAAAATGGGTATGATGATTATGTTTTAAATTTATGTCTGCTCAGAGATCAAGGTTTTTGGCAAACTCATGTTTCGAGTTGATGTGTTTCTGAGTGTAAGCAGAATTTTAGATTTACTTTACTTGAAGTTAGATACTTATAAATCGTTTTACTGCTTATGATTAATACGAATCAAATTCCAATTAGGCATTCGATAACTAGATAATATCGTCATTGTATACTCTCGCCTTGCTCATTGTAATCAGCTTGATCATTGCCCAGTATTTATATCGTCAGTCATAGTTATGTTTCTCAGTTTGTCTGAAATATGATATGATAATCGATAAATATCGATCATTCGATAAATAACTACTTGAACCCATTATATCTGTACAAATACAGAGTATATTCTCGTCGATCACGTTCGTCTTGTTCTGCATGCCGCTCTTTGCAAGCGTTGGTCACCGGCTGACACATGGCCACAGTGGCCGTAAATGTTCGGCCATCTGTTAACCTAGACGCTCTGCTCAGCTGTCACTCTGTTGGGTTCATTTTGTTTTAAGGTCTTTGGTTTGTTTTTTTTTTCGGTTATCGTTGGGGCTTTGTCTCCGTTTGGCATTTGACCTCAGCACGATTTTATTTTCGGGCTGTTTCTCTCTCTGGTTTTTTATTGACTCGCAACTGGCATTTTTATACTCATTCACAAAGTGAAATGAGTATATTGGTTTTGTGCAATGTCCGTCACGCTGTCCGTCCGTCTGTCCGTCTGTCCGTCTGTCCGTCTGTCCGTCTGTCCGTCTGTCCGTCTGTCCGTCTGTCCGTATGAACGCAAACCATTTGCACAGTTTTGAAGCTAGAGAGTTGAAATTTGGAATATATACTCGTGTATACCCTCGAATTATAAAGTGTCAAGATTTTCCCGATACGCCCACTAGGGGCGTGGCAAATCGGAAAATGCATTTGCCCATACCTCAGAAACACTACTTCTAGAAGTGCTAGAGAGTTGCAATTTGGAATGTAGACTCGTGTTGACAACCCAAGATCAAAAAGCTATGGCGGATATATCTACGCCCATTGGGGGCGTGGCAAATCGGGTAAAACTGTATCTTCTACAGTTTTAAAGCTAAAACGCCCAAATTTGGCACGTAGGTTACTGATACGATCCTATGAAGATCGACCAAAAATCTATATATCTACGCCTACTAGGGGCGTGGCAAATCGGATCTGGCTATATAGTGATTTTTCAAATTCTGTAATATTTTGAGCACTATTGATGCTAGAGACTTGAAACTTGGTACATATACTCGGGTTGACAACCCAAGTTGGAAAAGATATGGCGGATATATCTACGCCCATAGGGGGCGTGGCAAACCGCAAAAGTTTGTAGCTCCTACAGTTTTAGAGCTAGAAGCTTCAAAATTGGATGGTAAGTTACTGATGAGCTCCTCTATCGATGCGCCAAAAATAAATTTTACGCCCCTTATGGGGTATGCCCGGCTAAAAAATACCCTGTAATTTTCGCATTTTTTGAGTGTAAGCATCCAAATTTCACACTTACGTTACCCTTCACTACTTCTAAGAACTGGCCAAAAATTATATGTCTACGCCTACTGGGGGCGTGGCAAATCGGGAAAAACTATACGTTTTTCCGATTCTCAGTGAGAAAATCAGAATTATATACAGATATTACTGCTGATCTCCTCTATTGATTTCCAAAAAATTATATATGTACAAACCAATTGTGGGCGTGGCAATGGGCGTGATCTGTGGGGGTGTGAATGAGTATCCCGCAGTCGGTAGCGCCCGACTGCAACGTTCTTACTTGTTTCATCTTTGTGTTAACCTTACTGCATTCGATTTCATGTTTGTCATTGTCAATCTCATTTATCGACATTCGCTTTATTGCCCTCTCTTACTTTAGCTCGCAATTTGAATGGAAACTGCGCATATTTCGTTCCGGCTCGTTTCTCGACTGATCCAGTCAAGGTCGCCTCGTCATTTGGCACTGAAAACTAGTTTCGCAAAACGGATTTATCCCTTTGTCGATTACTTCGAAAGTCATTTTTATTTGAACGTCTGCTCTGACAAATCGGAAAGAGAAAGCGCCTTCGGTTAAAATTGCCTTTGACGTTGGCTTATCGCATTTTGAGAGATTTAAATGGACAAAGCATAAATAACGTTTATTTGTTTTCTATTTATCTGAAGCTAAACTAAAGCACTTTATATGTGTTTAGGCTGGCTCTCCTATTTTTCCT